>PVKN010015950.1:0-18174 GCA_004027915.1 Capromys pilorides
GGAGAGGGGAGGGGAGAGGAGAAGAGAAGAGGAACAAGTGAGAATGGGAGGAAGGAAAGGAGGAAGTGAGGGAGAGAGTGGGGAAGAGAAAGCAAAGAGATGACTATAAAATTTCAAATATTTGAACCCGAACACATCCCTATCAGAGCTTAGCACAGACCAGTGATTGTGGACCTTTTAGAGACTGAGTGCCACAATGAAAGCTAAAATCCACTGTTTTCACAAAGTGCTAACACTGCAATTAAACCTGAATACTTAAGTTATAGTTTAGAAAGAACAAGTCAGTATTAACATCTTTTGTTGTAAAAGAAAAAATGCAGCAAAATGTGTGCCATAGATTCACCACCACCAACATAGACCATCTTAGGTTAGGACTGTTGAAATGAGTGTCCATACTCATTCTCCTCCCTAATTTGACAGCCTGCAGGAAGCAAAGGCCAATTACTGAGTCTAATTACCATTTGTATGGACTTTTGTAATCTATAAGTCTCTTTCAGAAGCTGATACTCTGATAAATGGCTGTCAGAATTTCCCAGTGGAATACTCCAGGATTCAAAGAAATTAGGTAAGTTTCTCAGGATTACAGCATATTGAACAGGTAGTTCTGGGTCCTACATTTAGCATATCTCATCTGATATTTCAGACTTTTCCCATCAAGTGTACTGAACTAAACTGTTCACCAGTGGTGGGTTCTCTGGGTGCCTCTTCTTCCCAAGTCACATCCAAGTCAAGAGGTGCACTAAGACAATAGATATTCATCGAAAATGGTAGAATAAGAAAGGAATAATGGCCGTGACCTGATACAGTCTTTGATCAACAGTAAGTTACTAAGCACCTATCAAGGGACTGTGTCTTGTGCTTGACATTGCAGTGGTGTACAAGATACTCACACTCAAAGGTGATATTAAATGAGTTACAGAAGCAAAATAGGTAACCAATGAATATTAATCTCCTTAAAAATCTGGCTTCAAATTATTTTCATAGGGTATTTTTTATTATTTTCTGGCACAAGACCTCTACCAAATGCGATATGAAGGTAGTATAGGTTTATAACAAGCATCTTGGACCAAAACAAGGGAGACACACATTTCAAGGACAATGTAAGCAATAAAGGATTTTGAACTTGGGAGCAACAAGATTCCATTGTCAACCCAAGGGAGTATGAAGAATACACGTATGACAACAAATATCTTAAATGATGCTTCTTCAAAAGCCTTAGCTTTCTAAGTTTCATGCATTTATAAAGGCCCTCATCTGCACAAATAAGATAGCAAATGTACAAACTAAAGTCATAGAATTATTTGAATAATCACAGCTGTGGTAAGGACTCAGGGCAAGTGCCACTAATGCAGGGGACAGCCAGAGGAGAAAGAAAGGGTTGAATGGCCTCGGAGAAGGATTTGGAAAGGCCTCCATGAAGAGGTGTCATCTTTATCTGAGCTCCAAGAGATAGCTCAAAAGTTACCTGGCCACTCAAGGTGGGAATACTGATGCAAGTAGCAAAAAACTACAATGAAACGACTGGTCTGGATAGAAGTTGATTTCCAAGATCAACTCAAAAAGATAGGGCTATCTGTAAAGAAAGGGAAGGTGTGAGAGATAGAGGGATGAAGAGCTACTCCACAAGTGAGAGGAAGATGGTGTGGGATTATAACAGGTATCTTGGGCAAAGTAAGGGAGAGTCACATTTCAAGACCAATGTAAGCAACTAAAGAGTTTGGAACCTGGGAGCAACAAGATTCGATTGCCAATCCAAAGGAGCATGAAGAAACCCATATGATGACCAATGTCTTAAATGATGCTTCTTCAAAAGCCTTAGCTTTCTAATTTTCATTCACAATGCTTCCTGGGAGCATCAACTTTCAGAATAATGAGCTAAAGTTAATTGTGAATGATGGATGAAGAACCAAGAAGAACTATTTTGAAAACGAAAATTATAGTTTGCTCAGTGTAAGATATATAAGTATAATGTGCCACATGCTGTATGGGAAATCTATACTTGTTATCAGATGTAATATTAAGCCTAGAAAAGAAACAGAATTTTCCAGTGTTTTCTTAATTGTTTTTCTTTAAGACAAGCAGCTAACCTTTCAACTCAGTTCATCTATTCATTAATTTATCTGTTTACTCACTCATCACTCATTTGCATGGCAGAGTCCCAGGTGCTAGGCATTCTGTAGAAGAATAAGTGTTTCTCACAGCCTAGAGAGGAATAAATAACTGAAAGCAGCTAACAGTAAGTGATACATGTTTTAAAAAACAAATATATGTGCAGAATAGAAATTACGTGGTGAAATACCTGTGCTAGACTGGGAGAGTAAATGAGGGCTCTTGATAGTGGGTTATGTTTGACCTGAAACTTTGCATAACAGGAAGAGCTGCATGTGGCAAAAATAAGAAGAGGAGAATCTTCTTGGGCCAGAGACTTGAAAGTCTGAAGGGCCAAGTGCATGAGAAAAAATAACTTGTATTTGAGGAGTGGTGTGGATCAGATCCAAAATGTCCCCTGAGAGTCTCAAGTGTTCAGAGGTGGGGATTTGTGAAGTTGAATGGATCATGGACTGCTTCATTCTTCAGTCAATTCATCTAATGATGAGCTCATAGCTGAACTATGGAGGTAGGGCCTGTCTGGAAGAGGTAGGCAGAGAGGACAAACTGGAGGGGTGGTTTTTGTTTGTTTGTTTTTGACAGGTGCTGTCTATGTAGTTTAGGCTGCCTTGGAACTCACTATGTAGCTCAGACTGGCCTCAAACTCATAGCAAGCCTCCTGCCTCAGCCCCATGAGTGTTGATATTCTAGGCACGTGCCACTCAACCTGGCATAGAAGGGTGTATCCTTCTTTCTGCCTCCTCTTTTTCTGTTTCTTGGCTGCCATGTGGTTAGCAGCTATTCTCTGCCATATATCTGTCACATCAATTCTGCTCTGAGGCCAGCCAGCCATGGCTGAATCCACCAACCTTGGAGCCAAAATGAACCTCTCTTTCTTTAGGTTTTGTGTGTAGAGTATTTGTGCCAGTGATTAGAAAATTAAGTGTAAGATACAGAACAGTAACAAATTAATCATTTAAGTGAAAGCAAATTGGATCATGCACTGCCTTATAATGATGTGCTCCAAAGATTATATTCAATCTGTAAGGTCATTAAATTACTTTGATATAATATGGTCAGGAGTCTGTATTAGATAATAACTATGGGTAATCTGATGGAAGATTAGTAATACGGCTACTACAATAAGACTGAACCCTGATATTATATTGGGTAGTTAGGTAGTTTGATTGTGATAAGCATCTTATAGAGAGAGGATGGCTCAAGAGATATTTGTTGTTGGTCATGATGGGATAGAGGGTAGGGATAACAAGGAAATTCTAGGAAGTATCTGTTATTGTTAGTATCTGGGTGTCCCCTGAAGCCTAATGTGGTCATGGGAGGTGTGCTTTGTGGAAGCAGCTGAATTAAGAGTTTGTGATTGGTTCATTGTTTAGTGCTGGGATTGGGGGCACGAGTGTTACATCTGCCCCAGTTTGCATACAATATAAGAGAATAAAAAAGGCTTGTTCCTCAGCCTTTTCTCTTTCTGTTTTTATTGTATTCCATGCCATGAACTGTTGGCCCTGTACCACACCACCCCGCCTTGGAGCCAGCTGATTATGGGCTGAAACCTCTGCAGACTGTGACCTAAATAAGCCTTTCCTCCTTTACCCATGGATGTCAGGTATTTTGTCTCAGCATTGAGAAAAATAACTAAGACAAAACTTGGTACCAGGAGTAGGGTCATCGATATGTCTCCAGCAGACCATGTATTTTAAGAGCCTTTGTCAATGGCTTGTGGTAAGAGACTGGAAAGGTTCAGGGATGGCGAATGAAAAAGTAGAGATGGAACAGGCTGTGCTGCATGTAATATTCAGTCAGAGCTCAGAAGACCAGAAGTCTGATAGAAATACTGCTGGAAAAGACCAGACTCGAGAGATGGTTGCTGAGAAGAAGGACTGCTTTAGCTGTTGGTTTTCAAACTATGTGTGTTATAGCTTTGTAAAGAGTTTGTCAGCATTTTGATCTTGTCCAGATGCTTTGCCTGAGACTGATGTTAAGGGTAGCAGATTAATTAATCTGGCAGAAGATATTTTAAGGTAGGTGAATGTTGGAGTGGTGACATGACTAGGGCTGGGGCTTTTAGTCAGATTTATGTTTACAATGAAGAGCAAAGAGCCTAGATGAATGGTTTAAAATGTGAGTTTTCCAGAAGGGAAGTTCTGGTAAAGCTGTGAACTAAAAAGATGGAGTAGAGGAGATATTGGTTGTGAGAAGCAAAAAGAAGAACAGAAAAGATGGCCTGAAGGTATCACGAGAAGCAACATAACTCCACCCTTTGCAGCCTCAAAATTGCAAAAGTGAAAGACTTTGTTTTGAGAAGAAGGCCCCAGAGCAGTATGTTCCAGAGTGGCAGCAGTCTAGAGAATTTGTTCCTCATAATTGGACTCAGAGTACTCAGAGACCTGGGCTAAGAGACAGGGAAGCCTGGCTACTGCTCCAACTGGAAGCAGATTTTGGCATCATCCACATGATGCTGGTTTCAGGCATATTCGGAATGCAAGAGTTATGGGTTAATAAGGTTTCCACCCTGATTTCAGAAGGCCCAGAAGGCCAGATGATGTGATCCTAAGAGGGCAGTGTGTGAAGCTGTGTGAAGCCAAAGGTGTAGTGAAGACCCCACAAGTTTGGAAAAGCAAGAACATGGATCTCCTAAGGAAAGCTATAAGGAGGGACAAAGCAGGCCTAAGGGAGAAGCCATGATAGCTACCAGAAGTGCTGCAGGGGTGGAGTCATCCAAAGCCTTAGGAGCTCACAACTTGCCACAGGTTGCCTCAGGTGTTGCACATTGAGCTACATGATTTGATATTTTCCCTTCTGGAGTTTGGAATTGTTTTGGTCCCTTTGCTTTATATCTCCTATTTCTTTATACTCCCATTGCAACTTTTGGAATAAAAATACTTATTATGTGACATTGAATTCTGGAAGTATTTAGCTTTCTTTCTTTCTTTCTTTCTTTCTTTCTTTCTTTCTTTCTTTCTTTCTTTCTTTCTGTATCCTTTTGAGACGAGGTCTCACTATGCACTTCAGGCTGGCCTTGAACTCATTTTTAAAGCCCAGGCTGGTCTCAAATTCACACTGATCCTCCTGCCTCGGCCTCCCAAGTGCTGGTATTACAGGTGTGTGCCACCACTCCTGGCTTAGCTTTCTTTTCATCTATGCAAGGGTCCATAGATAAGAGTTTGCCTTTAACCTCAGAAGAGACTTTGAACTTGGACTTTTCAGCAGTGTTGATACAATAACTCTTAGAGGTGGGCAAACGCCTTCTGTATGTAAGGAGATGCATGGTCTTTGGGAGCCAGGGTTGGAATGTTATGATTTATGTCTGGATGTGGTCCTCATGTGGTCCTGTGGGGCCAGGATTTTCAGAGGTAGCTGAATCTAGAATTTGTGATTGATTCTTTGCCTAGTGCTGGAGTCGAGGGCATGAGTGCTACAGCCAACCTAGGGCGGTTAGCTTGCATACAGTACAAGGAAGAAAGGTTTTCTCTTGCTAATTTGCTCTTGTTGCTTTTCTTGTCTTGAATGCCATGAACTGCTGGTCCTGTGTCACACCACCCTGCCTTGGAGCTAGCTGATTAGGTGCTGAAACTTATGTGAGCTGTGAGCTAAATAAACCTTTCCTCCTTCACACAAGTAAGGGACCCAGCAAAGGGGAGGCTGATGATAAACCCCATGCACTGTCTTTATTTTCCTTGAGACGCCCTCCTTTCATAAAGCAAGGATGCAGCCCTCTGGTCTCACCAAACACTGGTCTATTCTGACCCTCACACACCCTGTTTCAAAGGATTGTTCTGGTGGGTTCTCAGAAACACTGACCCCAGGCATGTGGCATGGGACATCTCAGTTATCAGTTGCAGCAGCCTGAAGGAAGAAAAAGTGGGTGGGCAAGGGGAGGGCTGGCATGGGATTAAAGGCTTGGCATAGCTGCCTAGGGTCTCCAGGTGACTGCGCCCCTCCACCTTCCTTCCTTTAAAGCCCCTTGGCAGTGGTCTCTTATCTACCTCTCCTCTTCCCACAGCTGCCTCTATCAGATTCAAGAAGAACATGTAGGCCACAGGAACAATTTGTCTTTTCATTCCTGTGAAAAACCTTATTTTCACTCAATGAAATCTCTGTGGCAGAGGTGGGTAGGTGACAGAAACATATATGCCAGATCCCTCCTATTGGTCTGAACAACATCTATGAAACTGACTGTGACACACCAGGTGTCCCTTCAAAGAGAAAAAGGAAAGCAATTATCACCCCACCTGGATGGGCATACCTCTCAGGTAAGCACCATGCATCTGCGGTGCCTGTTTTGTCTTGTCTCCATGCAGCTTGGCCTACACTCTCCGAAGTCCTGCAGGAGGAGCTGCCTGTGGTTGTTACTGTCTGTGCTGACTCACTCACTCACTCTCTCAATGTCCTAGAGGAGGCTGGGAGGCCAGGTCACTGTCTCTGCCCCCTTTCCCTGGCTTATTCTTTGGGGCCCATTAATTTTGTTTTTGACATCTTTGGAAAGGGAAAGGCAGAGGTAGAGGCAAAATAAGAATGACTGGGCAATGTCATGACCTAGTAGCACAATAAAAGGCAAAAGGGTCTGTGTGGTGGTGGCATTTTTGTTCTTAAGAGTCAGAGTGATGGGCGGGGAAGCAACCCACCCTAACTGAGGCTGCCAGACCCTTCCTCAGAGAGCTGGGCTTGATAATGCTCCTTCTTATATTGCAGGCCTAGGGATCACCAGAGAGCTGGGCCACCTCCCAGGCTGGCAAGGTGAGACAGAGCTGGGCCTCAGGCTCTCTAAACAATGCCTTTGGAGGTCACAAATGTATCCTATTTATAGACTTCCTTCCAGCTTCCTTTGCTCAGACTCCACAAGTGCTCTGTTATGGCTCCAGAATTTATTGCTGTGGGTGTTGTGAATGCATTGATTTGACTTAATATGCAAACATGCAAATCTAAGCAAATTAAGTCCCTGGGTACCCAAACACAACATCTCACTATCCAAATTCTAGCATGGAGCTCAGCTGTACCCTGTCCTTTCCTTAAGCCAGTTGGAAAAGCTCTCTGCGTGGATGACACCTCCCCGAGATGAGTCCCAGGCCTCTTACCCGCTGGGTTTGATTGTTAGTCACCAGTTCATAGATGGGGGCTGCCCTGGTCACCTCCAGAAGGACCGGCTCTGCAGGAGTGTCAGGGTTGGCCGTCATGTGACACAAGGGGCAGGAGGAGGGACATCGTCCCTTGCTCTGGCACTCCATGCGGACTCCAGCTGCCATTCGCTTGGTGCCTGAGTCTGACAGGCTTGCAATGTATTCTGGGAATGTCAGCACCTTGGGATCTCTTTCCCGCTCCTCCGACTCATCTGAGGGGGAGTTGCCTGCCAGAAAGAAGATAAAAGGCAGTAGTGAGAAAACCAAGACACCAAAGATGTCCTGTGTTCATGGCCCCTAAGAGCTGGGGTCTGACCAATTGCTCATATATATATAACCTAGGAGATGATCATTTTACCCACCTTTGCCATTGCAAAATAAGTGAAAAGACAGTATTTCTAAAGCGCACACCACAACAACTAATGTATACTAGCCCTCATCATAAGAGTTTCCATAGCTGAGATGGAGGGACACTGTACTATGAAAGAGAGAAGAGTCCAAGATCTCCTTTAACTATTTCATTCTACCATTGTACCCATTTTGTAGATGGGGAAAATGAGGTCAGTACCCTCTGTGTCACACACTTAGCATATTTTGGGAGCTTGAATTTGAACCCACTTTTTTCTGATTCCAAAGTCTTTAGGTCATAAAGTAACATCACAATTGCTTAGCTTCATAATTCATTTATTGGAGACAGGTGGAAATTTCTACTTTTTCAAAAACACCCACACACTTGATGAGTCAAAGGTACATCATAAAAAATGCCTAGCAGAGGATATGATTTTTTTTTTCCCTGACAAGAGAAAGCACTACTTGGTATTTCCCTTCCGGTCATTGTGGTTCCTCACTTAACTCTAAAGGAGATCAAAAGCACTAACTTCCTCAAGAAATTTAGAACTTGTTGGCACAGTAGCAGTTCTAAACAGCACAAAACTTCAGAGTGTCACCTTGGGAAGTATTAGGCACGCACAGAACATGTGTTCCAGTCTCCTCGGCCTCATCAAGAATGCTGCACTGCATGGGCCAAGCCTCTGGACCAACCAGCTGGAATGGTGTCAGAGGGCTCCCAGCAGGCATGGCGAGATGTGACTCATCAGCCTCTTCAGAGTTGTCTCCTCCAGGGCCCAGGACCTCCTGCTGCCCTCCCCTTGTTCACTGTGGGCAAGGAGCCCACGTGGAGCCATTGGGGGCAGGGCTGCACGCTGAGAGATCCTTGAGATAAAGAGGCAACTTGAACAGGAGCCCCAGGACATGGGCCTCTTCCACGAGAGGCCATACTCCATAGTAAATCATTCATTTAATACTGGTTCAACAGCAGAGCCAGAGTCGAGCTCCGATGCTTCCTGGATTACAAGTGTGGGGAGCAGATGCCAAAATACAGAATGGTGGCTCCAAAAGAAAGCCCAGGGCACAACCACCAGCCCCAAGCTGTCTGCCCATGCTGAGGCTTGTACTCTCCACAGCCCCGTGGCTGGCAGTATTGGTAGAGTGGCCTCTTTAAGGCTGGGGACTCCTGACCCAAGGCAGCTTCTGGCCAGGCCTCCTGGCTTGCTGAGTCCCCAGATGGACAGGGAGGAGTCACCTGAGGAAGAGTAAGGTCACTGGACTCTGGGTTGAATTGCTGGGCAAAGAAAGCCTCATTCCTTGGGAAGATGAAAGAATACTTTCATTAATTTAACAAATTGGCAAAGATGCTATATTTCTTTTAAAAATATGCTTTCTGAAATTTTTCCATGGAACCCCGTTCAAGGGCTGGAAGGGTCTGTTCAGTGGGTTGTTCATAGGGACCTTCGCACACAACCTTGGATTTTATTGTCAATCCACCGCCCTTCTGCAACAGTCTGTTCCAGGCGATGACAAGCATTTCCCAAAATAACCACTAGATGGTAGTATTGAACCTACGATGACTCCACAACTACATTTAGGGAGAGCTTTAACATCACGGAAAACAAACTCCTGGGGAGGAAAAAAAAAAAAAAAAAAAGTAACACATGGTTATTTTAACAGCTTTTGAGGATGTACAAATTTTTCCAATCGGATAATAAAAATTTAAGAAGTAAAACAATTACATCCTACTTATCCTGAGGAGAAAAATAGAATAACAGCCAGATGATAATGTCAGGATGATTATGGAAAAATAGATCTCACAAGGGGAAATAAAAATCCTTCCTCAATATTCTTTAACATAGAGTAAAAGTCACTTCTCAGGGAAAATAATCTGCTACCAAATTCCTTCTCTGTCAGGTATACCAATGAAAAGCAAGTACCCTTTATCTGTGGCTACTTGGCGACATGGAGAAGGGTCGGAGGTGGGGAGCAGGACGGAAAAAGAGAAGAGAGACCCCCAGATTCTCCTTTCAATTTAGAACTCTGTTTCCTATCTCCTGAAACTATACAGGTCCGCATGCATAAACAGCAAGCTTTGAAAGCCATCTCTCCTGGTTCCAGGGCACACAGAGCTGCATAAATGCAGTTAAAGATATAGTTGGAGGCTGGCAAGATAGCTCAGCAGACTAAAGTTCCTGCTTAGGGAAGCACAGAGACCGCAGCAGTTCAATCCTTGGCAATGTATGCAGCACCAGCCCTATCCCCAGGTCAGGCTTAGCTGGCCAGAGTCCAGGATTAGTGGTGCACACCTGTAATCCCAGTGCTGGGGAGGCTGAAAGCAGGAGGATCACCAGGAGTCCAAGCTGTGTAGCGAGACTCTGCAAGAACCAAATGAATTTTTAAAAAAACAGAAGGAGAAGGAGAGGGAGAAGGAGAAGGAGAAGAAGATATAGTTAGGAGATGCTTCTTAAGATGATGGAGTCCAGGCAGAAGCCCAGATGACTCTGCAGAGAAGCCACCTCTAGCTGTCTTGTTCCTGGTAAGTGACAGAGTGGCTTGGTCTCAAAGGCCTCAGGAGTGTCTGGTGTTGGACACCTGCTTTTAGGGCTCCTAGTCCTTGCTGGAGTTGGTGGAGGTGGAGCTGTCTGTCGGAGGGCAGACACAGCAGGAAAGGCCCCCTCATTTACTTCTGTTTAGGGGGCTGTCCCTTCTTGCTGGCCCTCGGTCAGGGCCTTTGGGTGGAGTTCTGTTCTACCTTTTATAACACTGGCAGAAATGTTGTAGGAATTTAAGAGGCTATGCCGTCTCTTCAAAAGGAATATTCTATTTCAATAAGCTCACAGTCTCTGGACAGTAGAAATAAACTGAAACTAAGGGCTTAAAAGATGATAATTGGGGCTGGGGAGATAGCTTAGCAACCTAAGTGCCTGCCTGGCAAGCACCAGGACTCAGGTTTGATCCCCAGTACCACATGCAGGGTGCACCAAGCTGGCCACCAAGACCTGGTGTGGTGGTGAATGCTTGTAATCCCAGTGCTGGGGAGGCTGAGACAGCAGGATCACTACAAGTTCAAGCTGCATAGCAATAACCTGTACCAAATAAATGAATAAATAATTTTTAAAAGTTCTTTAAAAATAAAAGATGATGATAATTGGCAAAGATATTCTCTAATAAAGGATGGCCATGTGGCATCTTCCCAGCCCTACCTGTAGAATTCCTTTCATTGCTCCTGGGTGGCTTTGGAGTCTGGCTGTGGCAATCTGATTTCTACCAGTAGTGCAATATCCAACCTGGAATGTAGTTAACAACCCTAAAACTGCAGAGCATTTTGCAAATACAGCTTGCTATAAATAAATGCCATTTGCTTTAGGCTAAATCTGAATCCTAGAGCACATAGTGGAGGAATTTCCCCAATAGAATACCATGGCAGGAGCATATTGACAGCCTTAGTGCTCGGGCTCTCATCATGTGCTTGCCGGTGGCCTTAGGTATGCATACATTGACCCACCTCAATTCAGGGACACATGAGGATGAGAAAAGTGACCAACGTGTTCTCACCCAAGGTCTGCTGTGCCCGTGGGAGCTGATGGGTCAGGAAAGTGAATTAGTTGCTACGAGGTAAATTGGTACAATTCCTGTAGGATTCTGGGGCTGCCTAAGACAACTCTCTCTCCTGAGCCTGTGCCCAAGGCAATGAGATGCTAATGACATCACAGGCAGAACTACAGAGGCAGTTCATTAAGCAGAGAAGAAATCAAACGCAAATTAATCGGATCCCAGCTTTTGGCAAGACTTCAGAGGTGCAGGATAGAAGGCCGGGAAGGGGTAGGTGAAGCCCTGTCCTGCAAAGGGGGTCCTGGAGCCCTCGCAGCCTGCCCTCCAGGACCGCAAGCCTGAACCCTCCCTGGGGAGAGGTTGCAGTTATCTAAGTTCACAGCTCCTTCCCTCTGCCAGGATCTGGTTGGGGTCATGGGTGTTTTGTGTCTTCGGACAGAAAGGTTGAGGTCACTCTGACACTGAGGTGAACTTGTCAATCTGCCATGGTGACACAATCTCTGAGAGCTAAGTAAAATACAGTGGGATGGATCGGTAATGAAAGAAAAGAAGACAGCATAAATTCACCACTTTGCCCTCTTCCTCAGTATGAGATGAATGCCCTGGGGTCAGGAAGTAGATCTACTTTATCACTGAAACCCCTTGGCCTAGTTTAATCCATCTCTGTATCTATCTATCTCCAATACACATAGATACAGTGGAGTGACATCAGTCATACCATCTATTTAAATATTTACCAAAGGTCAAATATAAAGAATAAAATTGATGGGGCATGATGGCACATGCCTGTAATCTTGGAACTCTAGGAGCTTAAGGCAAGAGGATTGTAAATTATATCCAAGCCTAGGCAACCTAGTGAATATATATACGTTTGTGATTAACTCACGATCCAGTGCTGGGATTACGGGTGTGAGTGCTCCACGGCCCTGTGGCAGAGAGCCTGAATGCAATGTTAGGAGAGACGCTCGCTCTCTGCCACTGCTCCTCCCTTTTTGTTCTTGCTGTTTTGTTGTCTTCCGCCACCACGAACAGCTGCCTTCTGCTGTGTGCTGCGCTGCTTAGGATCCAGCTGAGTATGGACTGAAACCTCCTCAAACCGTGAGCTAGATAAACCTTGCCTGCCTTAATTTTGGGTGTCAGGTATTTTGTACCAGCAATGAGAGAAAAGTAACTGAGACATACACACACACACACACACACACACACACACACACACGCACACGCACACGCACACACACACGCACACACACCCCCCCCAAAGCACTTATAAACACTTCTCCTGGTCCCTTACTAAAGTGTCAAACAATCAACTGAAAATAGCAAAGTGCTATTATGGTTATAGCTCACGATCTCTAGCCTAAGTCTCTCCCACAAGTAACACCTGTCTTTCGGTGCTGGGCTCAGAATCTTAAGGTACATGCTGAACAAACATCCTTACGTGACGGAAGAGCACCACACCTCAATATGTCCCTGGCCATTTCCTCCACACTCTTCTGCTCTGCTTATAGGTCAGAGTGCAGCGGAAGGCACTGCTCTCTTCCCAGATGCTGCAGTCAGAACACCCAGCTTCGTTGCTGGCTCTCTCCCTCTCCTTCCCCCCTCTGCTTGTCTCCCTCTCCTCCTCCTGACAATGGCTTCATCTTACATTGACAGCATCTCCCACCCCCAGCCCAGAAAAAAAAGCAGTGGTTTCAGAAGTACTAATCAAATCCCGTGTTTAGCTTCAGATCTTACCCCTGCTAGTTGTGTAATCTGGGGTGAGTTCCACTGCCTCCCCTGTCTGGGCTTCATCTACTGTAAAGCAGAACTAATTGGGCTGATACTGTGAGGCAGTGGCACAGATTAACTGATAGAAACCACAAAGAGGGTTTTGAGTTTTGAGGTGTGCTTGAGATCTAGTGTGTGATCTCCCAATTTGTTTCCTTTCATGACTATCTACTTACCTGCTCCACTTGCTACCAATTCCATCGTACGGTGGGTGCTTGAAAGTTACGCCGTGCTCTCTACTGGAATACCCCGTAGGCCTGAAGATGGGATGTACGCTAGTGCATTCAACAGTTTATGAAGCAAATAGTTGTTGAATGACTGCAAGTGTTTGTGGAATGAATAAACATTTCTCATGACACATACAACAGGGGCTATAATCCATGTGCTGCAGATACTAGTGACACAGACTTGGTTTAAATGATTTTGAGCGTTGTTGTCCTGGATTCTTTGGGAATGTTCTCTCTTTTTTATTGTCCTAAGAAGGGTCTTCACTCTGAAATGGGTTCCATGACTTTCAGGTACAGGAAAGAATTCTTCAGAAATGAGCAAGTTGCACATATTTGAGGAAAACTCTAAGGAATTCATTTTGCACATTTTGTAGGGGAGAGAGAGACAGAGGCAGAGGTAGCGAGACAGAGGCAGATACATTCTTCCCACCTATTGATTTTATTCCTCTAAGAATGCTAACTAATACACTCCACCAGATGTAAGGATCTGGACTCTTAAAAGGGCGCATCCTGACCTGGTGCTGAGAGGCAACAGTACTTCCTGTAGCTAAAAACTCTGGGAAAGTTGTGGCCAATAGGTCTTCAAGTCTGCAGAAGGGCCCAACTGGAATCCTGGCCTAGTGCAGTCATGGCTTCCAATCACTGAGATGTAGGGACAGCCAAGTGGTAATGGACGTGCTGGGGCTTGGTATCCCATGCTTCCTTTCACCAACAAAAATGGCGCTGATGGAGTAACAAGAGAGACAGCCACTCTGGCCCCAAGGGACAGGAAGAGACCCGAGAACCTGTGCTGTCTGCAGTCTTCCTCTCTGTCACTCAGCCCACATGCAAGAGGCCTCCTTGGCTCCCAGCCTCCATCCTGCATTGCCCGTTCACTCCCAGGAAGTACACCTTCCTCTGAGGATTGAATACCAGAAGACCATTGCTGCCAGCCATCCAGCATACTCCAGAACAGTCTCAACCACAGAGAATGGATGGTGTTCTTCCTTTCTCTAAATGAATCCACAAGTAAATATTCTTTCTTCACGACATATATCCTATATTTTGTTCCAAGATTCAGGTTATTGCACACTTCAGATCCTTAGTTCTTCAGTATTTATTCAGGAAATTTCTAGGGATAGCAGAGGATCTTGTTATAATCATCCCCCCCCCCCATCAGTCCCTCAAGAGCAGTATTTAAAAGCGCTGTGAGGTCCAGTTTAATCATTAGCTGCCACTGGATAGCCATTAAATACCTCAGCAAAATTCCATTTTTGGGGTGTGCAAGAGGAGGTGTCTTCTGATAAATTGAATTTTTGTTTCATTGATAGTTAAGTAGAAAATGCTTACTTTCCCACCAGTTCCTCTTGACATTTTTCCTTACTAAAGATGCAGCGTTCCAATTCCCTGCCTGCCTCACAAAGCATTGCCTACCAAACAGAATTAAACCTCTCCCCAAGGTGCCTCCAGGTGATGATTTTGTTCATCAATTATAACTATGCAGATTTGGAAGCTGTAGGAGACACAAATAAAATGGTGCCTGTCCCCCCAAAGGCTTGTAAAAATTGTTCACTAATGCAAGGTTATATTTTCCTAAGCTTGTCCCCTCTTCATAGGTATGTTGTCTAACACATAATCATCTGCATCAGGTTTTTGGCTAATTAGGTCCATGTTAAGTGGAGATTTTGGTACAGATGCAGTGCTTATTCTTTGCCAAAAGCTGTTAGTTGGCCTTAACATGGGAATAACACACTTAACAGCAAATTGGCTAAACTCACCAGAGCCTCCCCTGCCTCTTTTTGGTCAGTCATAGTGGCATTGCATTTGGGATGCGAAGTTGAGTCAAAGGAATTACAGGAGAGCAGAGTCTACCATAGCCTTAATAAAAAACACAAGGTTGACTTCTGAGGCTTAGCTATGACCCCAGCTGCACCCCATTGTAAGTTGGAAGCTTTGGGTGAACAAGAAGAAATGAAGCTCACTCAGCAATGCCAACATCTTAACACTTCCTGGATGTCTGCATAGCCTATATCTCTCAGGAGGAACAAGAGGCAGATGCAGGGACTGCTGAGAAGCCCTGAGGCTTTTGCCTCCATAACGATCTTGTCTAATCAGCTCCACTGTCCGCTGCCAGCCTTATGCTGCACTGGATTGCTGTGCTGCTCCCCTGAGTCCCCACTCCAGGATGGTGAATAAACACAGGGATGGGAAGGGGCAAGGAACATGTAGCCCATTTAGTCTCTGCTTGTCTTAGTCTTCTCCAAAGACAGCCTGAAGCCTCATAAAGATTTACAAAGGGGACACTAGGAAGCTGAGAAGCCTCTTGGGGATTGTCTAAAAGCATTTGCTAGGTGCACACAGTGGGGAAGGGGAGGGACTGGTTGATGCCATAGGTCCCCCAAGCCCATGCACACTAAGGCAGTGTTTTGTTTTGTTTTGCTTTGTTTTCTCTCCCATCCTTTCCCCACACGTTTTTGAGATCCACTCTGCCCCTCTCACTCCTGGAAGAAATAATTCTGGTAGTAATCTGTACCACACCCAGAGGGCTATTGAACACACTGTCACACCGCACTTGGCTTTTTAACTTGTCTGCTGCAAGGGTGAGGACCTTCTTTGTGTCCCCAGAGCTCAGCCTTGGCATTCTGAAGGAGCTCATTCAATCACGGCTAAAGCTTAACATTCTCTGTGTGTGCCTTGTCAATTTAAAGTTTATCTGATTCTGTGTTTTTGTTTGCTTCTTACAGTTCTGTTACTTTATACACCAAAGGCCTTCCATGCAGCTTAAGAGCTTCCGTTCTTATCAACTTCTCCCTGTTGGTTTCCTGGGGAAACCACCTTCACAAATCACCACGAACTGAGTGACTTAAAATGATGACCATCTTCCCTCCAGTTCTGGGGGATAAAATTTCAAAATCAAAGTATAGTTAGGGCCGTCCCTGAGCTTCTAGAGAAGCAGCCTTCCTTGCTGCCTCCTCACTTCTGGAAGCTGACAGTAGGGCTCAGCATTCCTTGGCTTGCAGCTCCATCACTCCAACCTTGGTCTCAGCTATCATTTGGCTTTGTTCTCTGTGTTTCTTCTCCAGAGCTACTTCTTCCTCCTCTTATAAAAACACCACCCAATGGATGTAGGGGTCCTTAGCCCAACATCACCTCATCTTCATTAAATTTGCAGAGGCCCCAAGTAAACAGCCCACTGTGGTGTCCCTGGGCTTTTAAAACCATGGTATACTGACCATGGAGTGCTTCCTGATCCACAGCCTGTGGCATTTCCCTCACCAGCCACCTGAGAACCTGCCACCTATCCTTCCTTGGCTTCCTCCTAGGCCCCATGCGCAGTAGGAAAAGGAAACAAGTTTCTAGTCCACCGATGTACCGCCTCCCAGGAGCCGTGAGCAGCCTCTTGTCAGTAACAAAATAAACCTGACCTGGAGATTCAGAGTCGCCGCATCCTTCGCAACCTGCAGAGCTGCTGTTTCAGAGCAGACAGAACAGCGTGAGGAGAGGGTGGGCAGAGAGAGAAGATGCTGCGCGAGAGTTGAGAACGAGGAACATCTGAGGGACTGGCTATGTTCAAATCTCCATTAGCAAAAAGATGAGGCCGACGAGAGTGCGCACGCCGGGCAGCCGGCCCGCAGAGACTCTCCCTGCGCGCGCTTGGCTGGATACCACGCACCCACCCTGCTCCACACCCTTGTCTTCGTGGTCTGGGAGGGTGAGGTGAGAAGCCCAGGGCGAGCCGACGGGCCACTTGGAGGTCAGCGCATCCGTGTTTCCCGGTCCTATCCAAGAAGAGGCCAGGAAAGCTCTGTGAAGAAGAGGCCAGGACAGGGGAAGGGAGAGCGCTGCGGCTGAGAGAACCAGAGAGCGAGGAAGCGAGGGCGCTCCCAGCACCAGCGCAGCCTCGGCTCCTGCCCAGCGCTCTACCCATCTATCTACCCAGCACACTCAGGACGCCTCCTGCTGCCTGCCGCGCAGCATTACGTCTCACCCAGAGCGTGAGCCTGAGCCCCTGGAGCTCCTTCCGCCTCATCAGCCCCCCATCACTCTGCGTCTCCCCTCTGCCCGTGCAGCACCTGCCTGCCTACCTGTCCCTGCCTCTCCCCGACTCTCGCTCCTACCTCCCAGCTCTCTTTTCCTTCAAACCCAGATGAGAGATCAGGGCAGGGCAGTCCTGGAGAACTCCAAAGTGGGTAAAACCAGCACACTGCCATGCCTCGTCTCAGCTCCACGTAATAAAATGTCGGCTCCATGTTGCACACGCCAGGTGCCAGGGGAGGGTGGAGGGGTGCGCTGCGTACAGGTGGGAGTCTCTCGGGTACATGCGGCTCCACAGCAGGAGCTTAAGGGCCTCGCCGAGACGCTGCAACGGAAGCCTTATAAATATCTTTAACTACCAAATGGTCTAGAAATTTTTAATAAAATATTATTCAATAATAATACCACTCCAACCGGCAAGGGAATGTTGTAACGGCCTCCATGTTCCTCTGGATACTCATCTGGCTTCTGTTTTTAAAATGAATTTGGATGTTAAATCCTTTTGCTGCCCTGACCAATTTATCCTGCAAATTAACTATATATGACAGAACTTAAAGTCCGTTACCACTTAGCTTTGCCTCACTGAAATTTATGCTGCTTCTCTGCCCGCTGGAGCCACAAGCTCCAACAGATTGTGGCTTTTGGTGGGGATTTGCGATTCTGCACAATCCTCTCGCTGCTTGGTCCTTATCTCTTCAGTTCTGAAATACACTGAGAGGGCCACGCTCTTCTAACCTCTAGGTGACCCGCGCCCTCTGCTCTTAGGTCCTCTGGTTTCTGCAGCTACTATTTCCATCCTAATGAAGCTTTTATTATGTGATGCAGTTTGACCGAGATCTGCAACTGAGCCAGTTTGGGAGGGAGACTCCTGGGACTCAAGACTGGGCTTTGGTGCCATTTGTAGATAGAGGAACCAGCGGGGCCCCGTGGCAAGCAAAGACAGTGAGTCAAAGGGCACTGATGGGAAGATCCTGGCCTCTGGGCCAGGGGTGGAGTGCGGATCATAGAGAGAGCCGGGTGAGGAAAGCTAGGGACAGACCCTGTGGCCTGGGAAAGAACCC
>PVKN010015951.1:0-18173 GCA_004027915.1 Capromys pilorides
CCCCTGCAATATATTCTTATTCTAAAGTATATTACTAGCATGTTAAGGTAGGAATACTATATTACTTCTTGTCATTTGGAGACACCATTCAATTCCTTTATTAAATATTCATTGTTCTCAAAAAGACATGCTTCTGTTCATACCCTACACAGATTCTGTTTTTTCCCTTCTAATGTTCTCATTCCCTTCTTAGTCATAATTTTAAAGAGGTTTTTTAGAGTTCAAGACCCTACATACAGTTTAGCAAACTTGCTTTTAAAGAAAAATGACAGGGCCGGTGAGATGGCTCAGCAGTCTAAAGCGCCTGCTTAGGTAAGCTTAGGCAACTGCAGAGATCGTGGTTCAATCCCTAGCACCACATGCTATGCCAACCCCAGCCCCAGGGCAGGCTGAGGCAGCTATAATATAAAAAAAAAGAAAAAGAAAAATGATATAATGGGTCATAAAAGATAAATGCCCATGAACTTCTATATGCCTCTCAATAATCACTTGCTCTCCTTCTATTTCTCTCTAGCTCCTTTATTATCAAGTATCAAGTACTAAGAATGGTCAGAATTTTAATTAAATAATAACAGTAAAAACTTTTAAAAAATGTTTGTATTATACTTACCAGAAAAATTTCTGAGATTAGACCACCTATTCCAGAGAAGTGGGTTCACTGTTATGATTGTACCTGACTATATGGTTCAGAAGCCTTTAGAATTGATTTGTGGGAGTTTAGAAAGGTTTAGAGATGCTGGATAATGAAGTCCTAGAATGTTGTAAGCTGAGATTGATGTGTGATTCTGGTTGGAACTCAGAATACCAGTATGCTAATAGGAACGTGGACAGTAAAGGCCAGGTTCATGAGGCTTCAGATGAGAACAAGACTACATTGATAGACTAGAGGTTATTTATTTGTTTGTTTGTTTATTTATTTATTTATTTAGTACAGAGTCTACAAGGTCTCACTACAGAGACTGGACTCATGGTGATCCTCCTGTTTTCAGCCTCCCAAATGCTTGGATTACAGGTGTGTGCCACCATGCCTAGTGTCAGTCACCATCTCAGTGCACACTGGGACAGGGCCAGCATAGCACGTCGGGGATTGAACCCAGTCCCTACATCTGCCGAAGCAGGCACTTTAGTCGGCTGAGCTATCTGGCAGGCCCTTAGAGGTCACTGATATGATGTTCTGGTAGAAAATTTGTCTCCATTTTGCCCATATCCTGAGACATTGCAAGAGACTGAGATTATAGCAATGAACTAGTCTGGTGGAGGAAATTTTAAGGAAGCTCAATGTTCAGGGAATGACAACATTCTGCTAGCTGCTTTTATCAGATGCACAATGGGAATCAGGAGGAAAAGGCGGAGCCAAAAGAAAAAGTTTACAGTTTTACTGCAAAGGAAGTACTTGCAAAGTTGAATCCATGAATACTGTAGTTGCTGTAAAGATTAGCATTAAAGAGAAGCAAATATTTTGCATCAGGACAAGTGGAAAGACAGGCATCTGAAGAGTCAGCAAGACCCCTACCCATCACAAGCTCAAAGGTGCGAAAGTATAAAACTTTAAGTTGAGAAGAATGCTCTACTCTAAGAAGCGTCATTTAGGGACTCATTTCACTGTGCTTAATCATCTAAGCAGTCAGAGGCCTCTGCAACCATTGTCCAAGTAAGCCCAGCTACTGCTCAACTGGTGGCATTACTCACATGGTGCTGTTTTTCAGGCACATATAAGCAGTATATTAAGTCATAAATGTTTCCACTCTGATTTCAAAGGAAGGCCTGGGAACCCAGGCAGTGTGCCCTAAGAGGGCTGTGTATGAAGAATACCATGCCATTTTTGCATTAGAGCTCAACTGACTTGAGATTGAACCCAGTGGAAACTATTAGACAAATAAACCTCTCCTCCTTTAAGCTGTGGATGTTAGGTATTTTGTCCTAGTGATGGGAAATTGAATAGTAGACCAGCTCTACATATAAGTTTTCTCCCAATCACCTTATGAACCACAGTTCATAATATATTTAATTCTCTGAACTTGTATTATCTACATGAGAAATGCCAGAATCAGTCTAAGATTCTCCTTTGCCATATAAAAAGAATTTACATTATGAACTATACTAAAATATATTCTTCTATTGTTTGTCTTCAGAGGTAGAGATTGAACCCAAGGCTCTCACTCTTACTGAGCCACAAAATCAGCCTTAGTGCAAAACTGTCTCTCTCTCTCTCTCTCTCTCTCTCTCTCTCTCTCTGGCAAAGGTGGAAGGAACCCAAGATTGAGCACAACCTGGGCAACTTAGTGAGACACTCTTTAAAAACAAAACAAAAAAAAATTAGGGGGGCCAAGAATGTGGCTCAGTGTGAAGACCCTGGGTCCAATTTCCAATACTATTAGAAGAAGAAAGAAAAAAAGAAAGAAAGAAAGAAAGAAAGAAAGAAAGAAAGAAAGAAAGAAAGAAAGAAAGAAAGACATGAAATAAGCCACACATATTCAAGTGTAACACATGAAAAGTTCTGGTGTGAAGCCATCATTACATCACGATAGGGAACACAGCACCTTCTCCTCCTGGCCCCCTGGTAGTCCTGCTCTCCTTTAATTTGCTGTACCCTTTACATCGATTAATATACTTTCTGCCAGTATAGATTAGCTTCACTTTCTATAATTTGTAATAAGTGCAACCAAATGCTATAGATTTTTTTAGAGGGCATAATTTCTTCCATATAGTGTAACTGTTCTGAGATTCATACTTTGTTACAAGTATTGCTGAGTATGTCCCATTGTATAGATATACCACAACTTGGTTATTTATTTCCCTGTTGATAACTAGTTTGGAAAACAATTTAACAGCTTCACAAAAATTAAATATCCACTTAATATATGATGCAACCAATTTAAATCCTGGGAGTTTATCCAAGAAAAAAGAAAGCATACACCCATATGAAGACTGCATACTAATATTTATGGTATCTATATTATTATTTCTTTTTCACAGGACCGGGGTTGGAACTCATTACCTTGCACTTACCAGGCAGGCACTTGTGCCATGGAGCTATCTCCCCAGCCCCCTATGGTATCTATATTAAATGCAGCCCACTTACATCTACAACTGCATAGATAAACAAATTGTAGTATATCCATAAAACGGTATACTACCTAATAATACAAGGAATAAACTACTGATAGATACATTTTGGATGTATCTCAAAATAAGCTGAATAAAAGAAGCAAAACAAAAATGAGTACTTTCAGAGGGGTGTAATTCAACTACATGACAGAAGTACTGGGTTCAATTCTTTGTACCAAAGAAGAAAAAGAAAACAAAATCAAGTACTAAGGGCTGGCAAGATGGCTCAGCATACTAAGACCCCGCTTTTGCAAGCACAGCGACCAGGGTTCAATTCCCAGTCAGCATGCTGCACCAGCCCTGTCCCAAGGGCTCAATGAGCTGGTCACCCAGTCCGGGTATGGTGGCACATGCCTGTAATCCCAGTGCTAGGGAGGCTGACAACAAGAGGATCACAAGTCTGAGCTGCATAGTGTGGGCACGTACCAGATACATAAGGAAAAAAAAAAAAAAAAAAAACCAAGTACTTATTTATTTATTTTTTTCTCTTATTTTAAAATAACTACTTTTTTTTCTTCCTCAGTTTGTTGTTTTCCTTTCACTGGCTGAAAACAAAACAAATTCGTCTTTGTTTTCAGTATTTAGGATTGAACCCAAGCTGCATACTGAGCAGTATTCCAAACCCTTTTTTATTTTAAAACAGTGTCTCAATAAATTGCTAAATTGCTCAAGCTGGGTGCACGTTTCAGACTCCCAAAGAGCTGGGATTATAGCTATGGGCCACCATGCCTGCTTCCTATTTTTCAACTTTTAGTAATTACACTTCAAATAGAACTTTATCTTTAGTTAATGAGGTACGCAGACCTTAAAATATCAAAATTTCAATCAACAAGTAGGTTACATTTCGTAGGCCAGTATAATATCAGTTTTATCTTTTTGTTAATCATAATTATCACCTTATATTTATTCATGTTATCCATTTTCTTTAAATTTCACCTTTCATTTCCTTTTAGAACCATTTTTCTTCTTGAAGTATAACATCTAGAGCAATACTTTTTTAGTGTGAATTATAATTTACAAGTCTCTGGGTTTGGTATTCTGCAGCTTATCAACAACATGACTGTGTATTTTTTTTCATTTACAATTTTTTGGCCTCTTTAAATTTGAAGAAAGTAAGTTTCATCAATTCTGGCAAATTTTCAATGGCCACTATGAATACTGACTTACACATTTCCTATTTTTCTATAATTAGATAATCTCATCATCTCTTATATTTCCTGGATCTGTTTTCTCTCAGTACTGTATTAAGATCTATCTAGTTTCTTTCTTTTTAATTGTGCCTATATGCTACATTAATCCATCAATTAATTTTTGGAGGTCTATTATTTTTTGTTTCTGATGTGTTACCGATTCTTTTTTCAGATGTCTTTTATAGTCTCTGATTTTTTATTTATGTTTTAGAATTTCATTTATTTATTTATTTATTTATTTATTTAGGCAGGGTCTTGCTATGTAGTGCAGGCTGGCCTTGAACTCACCATGTAACCTAGGCTGGCTCAAACTCACAGCAATCCTCATACCTCACATTCCTGAGTGCTGGGATTACAAGTGTATACTACCACTCCTGGTGGAATCTCTTTTATTTATTAAACATATTAAACATTTGTTTTATGCATTGTATACTTCTGACTGCTGAAATCTCTGTCGATCTGTTTCAGCTGTTTTTTTTAATGCTGACTCTAATATTTTTATTTATTCTTTTTGTTATGTTTTGTGATTATTTTAACCATGATAATTTGATTACTATACATTCCTTTATGAAGGATTTATGGCTTTTTTCAGTGAGATACCTGAGATTACTACAGACTTTTCTCTGCTTTTGAAATTTTAGAACAATGAGCAGAGAGTAAATTAAGGCCCTAAATTTAAATGAATGTGATCAGTAACCAGGAATTGTTAGGTCAGACTTTATATCCAGAAATGAAAGTCTCTGTAAGACCTCCAATCAGCCTTCTTACCCTTCTGTAGGATTCAAGGGTTTTTTTCTCTTTCCCATCCTTCCCCACATACAGAACTTCTATGTTAATGGAAGTCATGCTTGCATGAAAGTATTCAACAACTTGAGCAGTTGCTTACTTCACAAAACACACTTGTTTTGTTCTTATTCACTACATTTCTCTTATTTCTTACACTCATTTTAAAGTATTTTTTATACTGAATCTAATATTTTACATGTTTGGTAGAGGAGGGGACTCAAAATCTCTTATCCAGCATATTGTAGCAAGTGGAAGGCAATTCTTTTGCAGCTGCTTTGTAAAGTTTAAAACAGGATATTGTACTTATTTCTGATAAAATTTTAATGAAGGAGGAGGAGGAGAAGAGGAAGAGGAAGAGGAAGAAGAAGAAAAGAAAATTTTCAAAAATTATTTCTAAAGTCTCTACAGAAAATCCAACATATTTCCTCACTGCTGTCAGGCAAATACAATCACATATTAGATTTCCGTCAAAATGAGTTACAGATAAAAATAGAGGAAAATTTCCTTCCCCAGTTATTTCAAGAGGCAAACCTTCTAAAAAGCAGCTTTGGGCTATCTTGCACAATAGCCTATGCACTTCTCAGATGCAGCATGTTCTTGTACTTTTGCTTTTGCCCTCTTTTTCCTCTTTGTTTGGCCCAAATTTATTCTGCAGAGCTGATTTCTTCCATACCTATTCACTCTGCACTTTTCAAATATATTTTTGGCACCATTAACAACAGCTAAAAAAAGTAGCACTGAACTGAATGAAATATGTATTTATAATCAAGCAAAACCAGTAGAAATAAGATGGTCTGGCCTGGGTAGATGGAGCTTCAGTACCTATGAAATCTCTACCTCTGACAGGATGAAACATCACTTATGTGAATGAGCATTTTATAGAAAATGGCTATACAAAGCTTTTCCTGGGGCTGGGGAGATAGCTCTGCGGCAGAAGTGACAAATGCAAGGTTATGAGTTCAAACCCCAGTTCCACAAAAGCAAACAAACAAACAAAAAAAGTTGCCACAAAGCTTTTCCGAAGAGATGCTCTCTTCCTATTCTTCCTGTTACATATTGGTAAAATTTTAGGGTTTTCATCTTTTACTGCTTTATAGCACAATGCATAGAACAGCTTTTTAGGTTTTCTTTAGTTTTTGGTTTGTTTTTTGTTTTTTTGCATTTATTTATTCATTTATGTATGTATTCATTTGAGACAAAGTCTCCTAGATCACTATATTGCCCAGGCTGGGCTTGAACTTATGACTATAATATTTTTATTTATGGGGCTGGGGAGATAGCGCCATGGCGCAAGTGCTTGCCTGGCAAGTGCAAGGTCATGAGTTTGAACCCCGGTCCTGAAAAAGATATATGCATGTATAAAAAATATATGTATGCATGTATGTATGTATGTATATGTATATGTATATATATATATTCTTTTTGCTATGTTTTGTGATTATTTTAACCATGATAATTTTATTACTATACATTCCTTCATGGAGGATTTATGGCTTTTTTCAGTGAGGTACCTAAGAATATTACAGATCTTTCTCTGCTTGTGAAATTTTAGAACAATGAACAGAGAGTAAATTAAGGCCCTAAATTTAAATGAATGTGATCAGTAACCAGGAATTTTTTTTTTTTTTGATACCAGGGATTGAATTCAGTACCTTGAACTTTCCAGGCAAGCACTTATTCCACTGAGCTATCTCCCTGGCCCAGTAACCAAGAATTGTTAGGTAAGACTTTATACCCAGAAATGAAAGTCTCTGTAAGACCTCCAGTCAGCCTTCTTACCCTTCTGTAGGATTCAAGGGTTTTTTTTCTCTTTCCCATCCTTCTCCACATAGAAGCACAGAGCTTCTATGTCAATGGAAGCCATGCCTGCACCAAAATATTCAACAACTTCAGCAGTTGCTTACTGCTCAAGCCTCCAAGACTACTGGGGCTATAGGGATGTACCACTATGCTCAGCTTGGAGATTTTTACTTTTAATTAAAAGTACTGTAGGCCAGGAGTTTCTCTACTAAATTTTCTGAAGGTTCAGACCAAAATCTGTTATAAAATTACTAGAAACCCAAGACCCTGCACTTCCCAGGAAAGCGCTTATTCCATTGAGCTTATCTACTTGGCCCTAAAAATTTATTTTTAAATATGTAAATATATATGAATCTATGGTCAAAATAGAAACAAATTATAGTTAGAGAAATCTCATAAAGTTACATCTAGAGGATTCTCTTTCCTTGACAACTTTCTTGTGTTCCTTCCTTCTGCCTCTAAATTATTCTACATGCTATTTCTCTGGAGAAAGGATGACTTGGAATGGACACCATGTTCCTGGAGATTGTTCACCATTTGGAATGGCATTGTAGGAAACTAATCCCCTCATAATGGGCATTTTGTTTCCAATCTTTTGTTGGTAATGCTCTGACTATATAAAAATAATAGCTTATTCCTTTTATTCTTATGCATTCTGATATTGGGGATTGAAGCCAGGGCTTTGGCACAGAGCTACATCCCCAGCCTATTTTTTTGTTTTGACACGCAGACTTGCTTAGTCACTAAATTGTCCAGACTAAGCTTGAACTTGGGATCTTCCTGCCTCAGCTTCTCAGAGTCCTGGAAAGACAGGTGTGTGCCACCATCCCCAGCTGATAACTTGTATTTTATTTCAGCATATTTCTAGAACAGATTACTAAAAGTTAAATGCCTGTGCCAAAGGATAAATGTACA
This sequence comes from Capromys pilorides, assembly GCA_004027915.1. Taxonomy (NCBI): domain Eukaryota; kingdom Metazoa; phylum Chordata; class Mammalia; order Rodentia; family Capromyidae; genus Capromys; species Capromys pilorides. Next base: position 7,800 of record PVKN010015951.1, read on the forward strand.
TGTAATTTTGTTGGATACTGACATATCCTCTTCCATACGCTTATGTAAGCTTCTGTCAGCAATGTATCAACATGACTATTTCTCCATAGTCTATAAAGTATATAGTATAACTTTGGGTTTAGGGTGAGAAATGCTTTAAAATAGCTTTAACTCTTTAGAATAGTTTTAATTCGTATCTCATGTGTATGACTAAAGTTGAAATATTTTTTTTATATATCTGTCATTTGTATTTCTTTTCCTCTAAGTTCTCCTTTCATCTTTGGCACATTTTTCTATTGGGTTGATAGTCTCATTGGTCTCAATTTTTCAGGAAATTATTTTCATTAAGGAGATTAGCTCTTTGTGTATGCCTAAATTTGTCTTTGCTCATGGCATTTAGTTACATAAATACTTTTATTTATTATGGTGGATTTTATCATGTTTTTTGTTTTTTCTGGAAATGGCACAGTTATAAAATACTTGGCCTAAACTTTCACAGGCTTTAACTATGTTTATCCCTTGGTGTTTAACTCTGTATGTCACCGCTGAAAAATCTTTTGCTAATTTATTTCTGCCTTGAAGCCCAGAGGAATTTTTCTTCATTATCTTGGAAGTCTATAAGTTTTACATGACTTGGAGGTAATCATTCTGGATCAACATTTTCAATATACAATGCATTCTGTGTGTGCATGTGTGTGTGCGTGTGCGTGTGTGTGTGTGCATGCTGGTGATAGTGGTGGTCCTGGTGCTGGTGGTGGTCCTGGAGCTGGTGGTGGTTCTGGTGCTGGTGGCAGTGCTGGTGATGGTGCTGGTGCTGGTGGTGCTGGTGCTGGTGCTGGAGCTGGTACTGGTGGTGCTGGTGCTGGTGCCAGCTGTGGAACTAAGAGCCTAGCATGCTACACAGTATGCTATCACTGAGACATATGACCAACTTGAGCCTCTTCTATGTGTACATGTATGTCTTCCTTTATTTCCAAAATCTTTCCATGGATAAAAATTATCTTAGATATTGTTTCTTCTTCCTAGAAACTCCATCTTTACTGATTTATTGAGTTATATAACTCCACTTTATAACAAACTGTCAAACTGCATTCCAAATGATTGTGAGGTAGGACAGAGGAAATAATGAAGTAGGAGGGAAAAAATAAAACTAGGTTTAAGGAGACGGAAAATTATAATTTTTTAAACTATACATTTAAGAAAAACAACAGTTTCAAAACAATCTATTGTTTTCCTTTACAGAAACTCACTCAAAATATCCCTGAAGATCCTTTTACATCTCTGCACTCAAAAGGCTGAGGCAGGAGGATCATCACAAGTTTTAGACTAGCCTGGGTTACAAAATGAGCAAGAAGGCCTGGGGTGATAGCTCAGTGACATAAGTAGCTGCCTGGCAAGTGCAAGGTCCTAAGTTTGATCCCTGGTACAAAAAAAAAATGTCTTTTACAATAAGCCTCTGCATCAAGGCTCTGTCCTGTCCTTTTCACCTGTACACTATGCTTCATAAAGGAAGCAGCAATTTTGGTGGGCAGCTGGTAGGCCTGTGTCTAACGTCCCCGAAAGGCTCACACAGTCATAGGTGGGGCTTTTCTGAGGTGCCTGTAACTAGAGTGCGTGATGCTGGGATTAAGGGTGTGTGATTACTAAATTAGTCCACTGATTGGTCAGGCATAGTTCTGAGTGTGGATGATAGGAAGGCCCACCCTGCGTGTGAGTGTACCTGGCCCACTGCAGCCTGGACAGAATATAAGGGGCAGAAAGACGAGTGCTGCCTTCACTTACTGCTTGGTGCTTTTGCTGCCTCCCCTTCTGCCTTCTACATCACGAACATTTTTCTCCTGTGATGCTCCTCTGTCACGCTACTCTGCCTTAGAGACACCTGCTAATGGATTAAAACCTCTACAAGCCGAACCAAAATCAACCTTTCCTTCTTTAACTTTAGGTGTAGGGTGTTTTGTCTCAGCAACAAGAAAAGTAGCTAATACAGCAGCATATGTCCACTTCAAAAACATGCAAATGGCTTGCATTGTAACTTGACAGTGAAAATACACATTCTAGATTACCAATCCTAAAGATAACCCTTAAAGGTATCTCACTCCTGATTCACACGTGTGCCATTTCTCTGAGCACCCACATCCCATTCTTTGAGTGTGTGTTAATAAACTCTTATATCTCTTTTACTGGTGTATGCTGAGAATTCTTTTTCTGCCACAGTAGTTAATGAACCTGCAAACTTTATTTTATTTATTTTTTGGTAATGGGAACTGAACTCAGGACTGCATGCTTGCCAGGCAGGCACTGTGCTGCTGAGCTATATCCCGAACCCTGCAAATTTATTTTGAAGAGGTGGAATAGGTGCCTAATTTCAGCCTTGGGGACCTTACAAACCCATCCCAGTGACAATGAAAGATATATAGAAAGGAGACAAGAAAATGATAACTAAAAATTGTACTTTGTAAGAAGACTGCAACTTCCAGGACTTGGCCAAAGTCACTAAAGACAGTTTCATGCCAAAATTCCCTGGCTAGATTTATACTTCTTTACCAGACTATCACGAAAAGGCCATAAATTCGCTCAATTAAGAAAGTAAGGAATAGGAGCCTGGCCCTGGGAGGACAGCCCCAATGTCAACAGTCCTTGGCCAGATTTATATTCCCTCCCTCCCAGACCCATCATTAGGCCTTAAATTGGTACAATTTGAGAAGCTAAAAAAAGGGCTATGTGAATCCAGAAACTATTTAAACTACCTATTCAAAAAACAAAACAAAAAATCACCAAACCGTTATGCCTTTAGAAGAGGGAAGTGGAAGGAGCATGGTCTTTTTGAGCTTTTCTCCGCAAGAAAATTATAAATATACCCAGTTCCAAACTGTAATGTGTCACATTTCTTTGCATACCTGCACTCCACTCTGGAGTATGTTTTATCATTTCTTCCTTTGCCTAATAAACCCTACTTATGCCTCTTTTTTGACGCACTCTGAAAATTCTTTTTTGACAGTGGGAATCAGCAGGGTGGGTTAAATTTGGGAAAATCTCAGAGCCAGCTTGGAGATACTTTAACTATTTGTATTTGAATCTCCACTTGCAAAACGTAGGGTTTCTTTCCTTGCTTTGAATTTTTAAAAATTTCTCTCTTTCTTTTTTTTTTTTTATCATTCTATGACTTGTACAGTGTTGTGTCATTATGTTTTTAATTTGCATTTCACCAACTTTTTCATTAAACACAAAATGCTGACCATTTTTCTATGTCATTAAAATGACTATGTCACTAAATACTCTTTAAAAAACATTCCTTCAAAACGTTGAGTATGGGCCGGCAAGGTAGCTCCGTAGTCTACAGCACCTGCTTTGGCAACTACAGGGACCGTGGTTCGATCCCCGGCACCACATGCTGTGCCAGCCCCACTCCCTGGGCAGGCTGAGCTGGCCATAACATAAATAAGTAAAGTTTTTAAAAAATGACTATGAAGACCGATGTTTAATAATTTATAAAACCACTCTACTACCACTTAATATTTATTTTCAATTTTTCAGAGTTATACTGTAATTATAAAGCTTTGATTACATTTTCATTTCTTTAGGACTTTCCCAGAGAAGGCCAAAGGATATAATAGATATTTTTGTCTGTTGCTACATCCTGACCAATTGCTTTCTAAAAAAGTGATACAAATTTACATTTATAAGGGCCAGGGATATAGCTCGGTGGCATAAGCACCTAACTGGCAAATACAATGTCCTGAGTTCAATCCCTGGTACTGCAAACAAAACCCCCCACAAATTTACATTTATACAAACAGTGATTAAGGGTTTTATTTCCCTACCCTGGCCTATAGTGTTTATCTTAAATAATTGAAAAAATAAGTTCACTGGTTTAATATTTTCTTAATTACACATTAAATTTTTTCTGATTTTTAAAAAACATGTTTGGTCTTTTATGCCTTTTACTTTTTTTCTTTCAAATATTTTGCTTATTTTCTACCATAATATTGATTTTTTATTTGCTGATTTACAAGATTCTCTAAAAGTATAGATTATATTACAATTTATAAGTAAAGCCTAGTAGGTCTATATCATACAACCCCACAGAAGTTATTTTAATTTTGCAGTGACGGGGATTGAACCCAGAGCGTTACAAATGCAAGGCAAGTATTCTTCCACTGAGTTTCAGCCAGGTGAATCAGAAGTTTAAGCCAGGCCTGTACAACACTGTGAGATCCTGTCTCCAAAAATAAAATGAAATTATATACAGAAATTCAAAAATAGATTGGGGAGAAGGCTCACCTGGAAGGCCCTGGGTTTAATACCCAGCACTGCAAAAAACAAAACAAAACAAAGAAAAACCTAAAACAACCTTGTTTTGGCCTGCTATACTGGTACATACCTGTAATCCTACCACCCGAGGAGGCTGAGGCAAAAGCATTACAAATCAATCCCAATTCAGGCAATTTAACAATTTAATTTGAAATCCTGTGTTATGGCTTATATCTAGATGTCCCCCCAAAGCCTCAGGTGTTCATAGGTGGAGCATTTAGGAGGTGGCTGGATCTAGGGTGTGTAACACTGGGATTAAGGATGTGTAATAACTAAATTGGCTTAGCATAGTTTGGGGAATGGACATTGGAAGTCCCACTGTGGGTGTGGGTGGCATCAATCAACAGAACAGGCTTATCACCTGGATAGAACCTAAAGGGAAAGGGAAGGTAGGCTTACCGCTGCTGCTGTTTGGTCACTGACTATTTCACCTCTGCCAAGCCACCCTGCTCTGGAACCAGCCAGCCTCTACAAACTGTGAACTACGAATAGCCTCTCTTCCTTTAACTTTGGGTATTACACATTTTCTCTCAGCAAAGTAAAAACTAAGACACCCTATTTCAAGATATAAAAATAAAAGACCAGGGATGCAGCTCAGAGTAAAGCTCACATTAAATTCCTACTGCTGAAAAAAAAAAAAAGAAAGAAAGAAAGAAAGCTGGATTTGCTTGATTTGTATTTGCCTCTGAGATTTTTAGGGACTTAAAAGCTGCTTCTGGCCTGGCGTGGTGGCGCATGCCTGTGATCCCAGTACTTGGGAGGCTGAGGCAGGAGGATTGGTGTGAGTTCGAGACCAGCCTGGGCTACAGAAGTGAGTTCAAGGCCAGCCAGAGCTACATAGGGAGATCCTGTCTCAAAAAAAAAAAAAAAAGCTGCTTCTGTTTAAAAATCATGTTGGTCATCTCTTAGGCCTACAAATGCTGTCAGCAACTAAAAAAAAAACAAACCTGGATGCTCTATTTACGTTTCCTTTATTACCTTAAAATTTGGGTTAATTATGATGACTACGATCATTATGTATACCTAAAATGTACCAATAAAATAAATAAAAAACTTGTGGTTGGATCTTTGCTCAGTTTTCCATATAGGAATATTAATCATTTAAGGAGTGCCTATCTAAAACCTGGCAATACAGGTTAATCCTAACTTTATATATACCACTTCTGGACTATCATGGTTTGTGTCTAGTTGTCCTTCCAATGCCTCACATAAGTAATGGGTAGATTTTTAGAGTTTGTGATTAACTCATGATCCACCAGGATTATGGGTGTGAGTGCTACTGGGCTTATAGGTGAGAGTGCTCCCCCCAGCCTGGGATAGATAGCCTGAATGCAACATAAGGGAGACAGACTTGCTCTCTGTTGCTGTTGTTGCCACTGCTCCTTCCTTTTGCACTTGCCATTTTGCTGTTTTCTGCTGCCATGATCTGCTGCCCTCTGCCATATGCCACTCTGCCTTGGAGCCTGACAAGTATAGACTGAAACCTCCGCAAAGTGTGACCCAAATAAACCTTTGCTTCCTTCATTTTGGGTATCAGGTATTTTGTCCCAACAATGAGAGAAAAGTAACTAAGACATAGACTGAGAGCATGGAGGAAAGAAACTTACGAAGAGTGTCCCCATACCCTTAAACCTATAGTAATTGGGTTTGCAGCAATCAGTAATCCTGGATTCCAGCAAATATACCACAAAACTGAGACTGCCCCAAGCAGAGCTATTTCAAGGGACCAGACTGCCCCCTTCAGCAGTAAGGACTTTTTTAGAGGTACCTTGCAAAATGCAATTTGGAATAATGATTAACCAGTCCCTAGCTTACCATGATAAATTCATTAAAAGTAGTCTAATTCCTTTATTGGCAAGCCAGTCTGATCCTCCTCATCAGATCTATGCCTTCTTAAACTACTCAAGCTGAAATCCTCAGGACTGCTCCTTAAGGCAGTCCAATGTTGAAGTCATCATGCCTGACCTGAGAGAGACCCTCTCAGAAAAAATGCTGTCTCCACAAACAACAGGAAACTACTAAAGATACATGTTGCTCCCAGCAAACAGAACAAAACAGCCATAAAGAAAATTTAGGATGCCTGGGAATTCCAGCATTATCTATATACGTACACTGACCATTCTGGGAATTTTGGCACCAAACATTCCTTGGGATTATAACTCCATCCCCAAACCCTATAAAAATGTAACGTCTCCAGCCGGCTGCTGAAATCATTCACAATCTCAGCCTGTCTGCACCCACACAAAATAAATCCAGCCTTTAGATCACAGAAAGCCTGTGGTTTTAGTGCACTGTTGATAACACAGGTCCTATTTTCTGTTATTTTCAATTCTAATCAGCCTATGCCTCCATGAAGTTTCCTGAAATGATTTTTTAGCAATAACACCTCTAGAACCTGTGCAGGGCTAACTTGAAATTCCATCAGAACCCGTCTAGGGATAAGTGCAGAAAGATGAATAGGAAAGACATTTTGGAGAGTGAAGCCATAGGTAACTCTTTTGGACAAAAAGGAGTAATGAGAATTTGGTTTAAATCTAAGCCACACAGAAAACACCTATTCCAATAATCACAACAGGAAATAGGTGAGGATGGAGCTGTATACAAATGAATTTCAAACTGTATAAAAATGTTAATTTAAGCAGCAGGACCAAATGAGATTACAAACGAAGTTGTTACAGGTTTATCTAGAAAGGGATCCTTCCATTTTTTTTTTTTCTTTTTTTTTTTAAGATAACTCAGGTAAGGGCACTATCTGCCTTTCATACAATATTTTTCTTCAGCCATGCCCCTCTGCCATGCGTTGGAACTAGTTAACTATTGGACTGAAACCTCTACAAACTGTGAGCTAAAATACAGCCTTCCTTACTTAAACTTTTCCCAGCAACAAGTAAATAACTAGGACAGATTTCGGTATCAGAGAAGCAGAATTTTTGCTGTAACACAACCTGTTGTGACTCAGAGCCTTTGGAATTAGCTTGTATGAGGTGTGTAGAAAGGTCTGGAGATGTCAGATAAAGCAGCCCTAGAGCTGGGGAGATAGCTACAGCTCTGCAGGGTAAGTGCTGGCCTGGCTAGCACAAAGTCCTGAGTTCAATTCTAGACACAAAAAAAAAAAAAAAGAAAGAAAGAAAGCAGCTCTAGAATATAGTGAGCCAAGCTTGATGGGAGATTCTGTTTAGCCTGGAAGACCAGAATGGTGACAGAAACGCAGCTGATGAAGACCAGGTTCAGGAGATTTCATTTGGGAGTAAGGACTGCATTGGCAATTATTTTCTAAGCTATGCTTTGAAAAAAAACAATGAGTATGTTATGCTTTGGTAGAAAAATTTCTCTGCATTTTGCTCATGACTAGAGATATTGTAGGAAACTGAGATTAAAGATAACAAACTAATACTGTGGAAAAATTTCAAGGCAGCCTGAACATTGAGGTGGTGGCATAGTTACTATTGGGTCTCTCAGCCAGCTATACCTTCAGAATCAAGAGCAAAGCCCAGAGTTTAAGTCCCTGTACGAGAGAGAGAGAGAGAGAGAGAGAGAGAGAGAGAGAGAGAGAGAGAGAGAGAGAGGACTTTTCAAGTAGGGTGTGGTAGTGTGGGCCTATAATCCCAGCATTTAGGAGGCTGAGACAGGAAGATCCTTGTGATTTCTAGACCAGCCTCAGCTTCAAAGTGAGCTCAAGTGCAGCCTGAACTACATAACCTTGTCTCAAAAAATTTGAGTTTGGTGACAAAGGAAGCTCTAATAAAGTTAAGGCCTACCAAATGAGCAGAGTAGAGCTTGGTTTCTGAAAGGATTAGCATTAAAAAATTGAGTACTACACTTTGGAATAAAACTATACAGAACATGGCCTGGGGGCTTAACCCAAACCAGCAGGACTCCATCCTTTGAGGTTTCAAATTGCAAAAGGGAAAGACTGCTTTGAGAAGTTAACAGCAGGGCAGCACCTTACAGAAAGGTAACAGCTTAGGCAAGTTTTACTTAAGGATTGGCGTCGGTGTTCAGCTTTCCAGGCACTTAGCTACCAGCAAGATGCAAAAGGATTCTACTGCTCCAGTTGATAGAAGACCTTGGTGTCATCCATATAGTACTGGATTTACACACATGTAGAATGCTAGAGTTGTCACATTAGGAAGGCTTCTCTCCAGATTTCAGAAGGCCTGGGAGGCCTGGTACTATGTTTGGACAGGGCCGTTGTCAAGCCATGAGAGTGAACCTGAAGGTACAGTATAGACCCTAAAAAGTCAGAGAAGCTGCTGTAGGCAGCTGAGTTAGATAGAAATACTAGAGGCAGTTAGGTAGGGCTAGGCCCTCAAAGGACCCACTATGGAAGGCAAGATACCTTGCAACTGCGGGAGAAATAGGCATCTCTGCTGTGGGCCAGACCTCAAGACAATAAGAGTAAACAAATGCAGCCACATACCTCCATAGCCATCAGGGATTAACATTCTACATAGATGCTGAGCACCTTAAAAAAGCCTGGAAGAGTCACTAACCCAGGCCCCCATAGAGAAAGGCCGGTCTGTACAGCAGTCCCTTCATATTTTGTGGATTCACTGTTTCGTGGGTTTTCAAAAATATAAATCTAAATTATTTATTGCAAATTTTTTGCTATGTCATGGGATTTTGCAGTATACAGTACTATATATGTATGTAGTTAAAATTATATAAGTTTATGAGTTTATAAAATGGTTAAGAATATTAGAAGTGTTTTTAAAAGTGTGAGAAAGGTTTCTAAGAGTATGGGAAGGGTTTACAAAGCATATATATATACAATGTTGCTACTTCACTGATTTTTACTTATCACAGGCATGTCTGGAATGTAGCCTCCATGATAAATGATGGACCACTGTATTCCTGCTCACTTAATCAATTTTATGTGAGCAACTATACTTGTACTATTATTGGTAGACTAGTTTTGCCACACCTCATGCTCACCTTGCAAGCCTCCATGTTTCCCACGTTGGACCCACCTCACCTCGTGGTTTTTCTCTATAAAGCCCCTAGAAAAGGCAGGCCTCAGTAACCCACTCGGGTCTCCTACTGTCCCTCTCTCAGATAGAAGCTTTCCCTCAGTAAATATATTCTGCTCTTAATCTCCACTGTTTCTAAAATTCATTCTTTAATTTTAGAGAACACAAACTTGTCTCAGGTATCTTTCAGGTTAGGAGTTTCATGCTCCTATATCAAAGTCGCAATGTGGATTGTCTGAGGAGTCACAGGACTGAACAAATCCTGGCCAAAGAATGAAGTCATGAGGGATACACAGCAGCAAGCCCATAGGGGTGGAGCCACTCAAACACTTTGGGTTTCATGTTTCGCTGCAGATTGTCCCAGATGTTGGACTTTGGAACTATGTTTTAATGTTGGCTTTACTGGAGTTTGGTCTTGTTTGGGTTCCATTCCTATCCCCCTATTTCTCCCTTTTGGAATAGAAATGTTTATTTCATGCCATTTTATGTTGAAAGTGTTCAACTTTCTTTTCATCTGTGAGGGGCCTCAGAGCTCAGTTTGTCTAAAATCTCAGAGGGGACTTTGGACTCCGACTTTTCAGCAATTCTGAAACTGTTAGGACCTGCAGATCTTAGAATGGACTAAATTTATTTTGCATAAATGATGTACATGAATCATTTCAGGGCCAGGAGTATTGTGCCTTATATTTAGATATTCTCCCCCTCCCTTGTGCACTCTCATGAGTGGGGCTTTGGGGAAGTAACTAGATAATGGGTGTATGGTACTGGATCATGCAGTACTGGATTAGGTCATTGACAGGGTTATATTTAGGTGTGATAGTGGGAGATAGAGCGTGGTGGGAGGAGATGAGTTACTGTGGGCATACAGGATATACATACACCTCCAGCTGCTTGGAGCATGCTTGCTTCCTGCCTGTCATGCCATGAACTTTTTTTGCCATGCTGCCCTTCCTTTGAATCGGTGGAGTATGGCCTGAAATCTGACAGCCAAAATAAACCTTTCCTTACTTTAAGTTGTGGGTGCTGGGCATTTTGTCCCAGCCATAAAAAAACTCAGACAATAAATGAGTTTTTTTTTTTTTTTTTTTAAGTGAAACAATTTGAATGTTATGCT
>PVKN010015952.1:0-18172 GCA_004027915.1 Capromys pilorides
GCATGGATATTCTAACTCCTAAGCTATCCAGATTGGACTCAAACCCATTGCCCTACTGCTTCAGCTTCATGCATACCCCTCTCACGTAGTTCATGTACACTAGTCAAGATTTCCCTCATCCTAAGCCCTCCAGGATCAGGTAGTAGACAATAAGAGACCACTACCATAGCCCCAAGCAGCTCTCAAATCCAAAACTTGTTCAAACTTGCTGACTGCTTCTTCCATTGCTTCCCAGGGAAATTACAGCTAAGGCTCACAGAGCCCTGCTTTCTGCTTTGCTCCTTCTGCCCGCAGGAACCTCCTGCTTCCTGACAGGTCCTTGTGTGCTGTGGGGAGGACTGTTAAGAATAAAACTGTTTAAAATGGTGTTAGGCCCTCCATGTCATCACTCATGCATTTCTTAAATTAAATCCTCAGTACAATCAAGACAACAGTTCAATATAGTTAAAACTAGGGCTAGTAATGCATCTTTGAATAATAAGATTAACTTTATCGGTATTCTGCATGTCCCTTTCCCTTAAGAATTGGCCTGTAATAGCAATCAAATCTGCAAAACAAATCAAGAATTGTTCATAGTATTAATCACACAAAAATGCAGGGAGTTATGAGGAAAAGAAATGGAAGAATTCCCCGGGAAACATGGCAATATGTGTTCACATCATTCTCTGGAACAATACTTTGTACAAAAAACCATTTAACTTGTTCTCAGCCATCATATTTGTTTTCCTGAATCATAAAATTCCCATTTTGAAATAAACTCTGACAGCTACTTGATTAGTCTGATCATAAATCTGAACAGCAGCACACGTGCTTTAAACTGCAGTTTTTCAGGCCATAATTATAGATTCTGCTATTTTCCTTGCCTAATGTAGTAATTAGATATTATTTCAAAGCACTGCCAATAGTTGGCATATTTTAGTGCATTTAAAAGACTTATTGGTTTAAAACTTTTGACACAAAATTTTTGAGAATTCAGTGGCGGTATACTAAATATTAATTTTATTGATTAAATTTGAATTCTATTTTTTGGTTTTTTTTTTTCTGCATTTTAGAGAAGAGTCTACAGAATGCTCAGGGTCTCACTACTAGATCAGATTCATAGTGATTCTCCTGTTTATATCTTCCCAAGTGCTGGGATTACAGATGTGGACCACCGCACACAGTCTCAATTGCCATCTCAGCAGGTCTTGGGCCGGGGCCGTCATGGCAGACTGGGGATTGAATCCCCAGCCTTTGTGCCTGCTTTTAAAGAAACCAAAACTAGCCATAGTCTTAACATGCAAAGTGAAGTGCTTTCATTTATATGTGGTTGTTTATTGAGCCTGTAGATGTATGAGTAGTATCTCCACAAAATAGTTGTATCATTTAAATATTTTCAAAGGGAGCTTTGTATTCTAAAACAAAAGCTTTGTGATAAAGAATTTCTTTGAAGCACCACATTTATGTAAGTTTCATGAAGTGAAAAATAAATATTCATCAATAGCTGGACGCTTACCAGGCTGCAGCAAAAGGATGCTCGTTGGGCATTATTTCAGAGAGGCATGTTTATAAGTTAGTACTTTGTGAAAAAGGGGTCTTGCCGATCACCATATTCACAGTGAAATCTACTTTACCTTTCTGCTTTGTCTCTGCTTAGCTAATAGTATGGTTGAGTTCATTACTTGACCTCAAAAAGCCTTAGTCTCATCATGTGTAAAGGGAGAGTTTCAAGATCTGAAATCTTTTTGACTATTAACCTAACAAAGGCATAGAGTTAAGGTCTTTCATAAGATAAATATGTAGATCATATCTAACTACATTATTCACTATATTGTTTAAACATGTAATTCACTAATTCATTCATTACCTTGTTATTCAACAAACATTTATTACGTGCATAGTAGAGATGAAAGCAAATCCTATTTTTAATTATTATTATAAGGAAGGTACAGAGTGTTCAGAGTCTCACTATTAGATTATACTCGCAATCATCAGCCTGTTTATAACCTCCCAAGAGCTGGGATTACAGGCACGTGCTACCATGCCCAGTCTCAATTGCTGCTAGGCAGGGCCAGCAAGGCAGGCCCCGGGCATCTAACCCCTGGACCCTGTGCCTGCTTGCAGGCACTTTAATCTGCTGAGTTATTTGTCTGGCCCTAAAGTTGAGAAGGTTTTTTGTTGTTGTTTTTTGCTTTTTTGACTGGCTCAGGCTGCTTTAACACTTCATCAGGTAAGGCTTGTCAAGCTGGGGATCAAATCTTGGTCCCCTGCGCCTGACTACATTTGCCTGAGAAGACACTAAAACAACTGAGCAGGCCCCTAAAAGCAAAATCTTCCAGCTGACCTCTCTATATCCTCATCAGAAGTTTAGCAAAGATATGCCATTCAAACCTTTACTAGGGCTGCTTATTTTCCCTGACTTCTGAATCATCAGACAAACACAAGGAGAAATCATTGCATAACTATTTCACTTGGGCGATTAGAGAAGTTTGCTGTTTTAATTGATGTTCAACGGTATATTTTAGTTCTGATGGTTCATCTTAATTACCATGAAAAATATATAGCCAAGAAAAAATAATGAGTAAATATGTTAAAATTTCATTTTATGTACAATTATTTATAAGTGTAAGATGCCATGAAGAAGGAAAAACTTGAGACTTTTATAAGAAAATGGATGCACACTGAAATGGTAATGTTAAATGAAGTAAATCAGACACAGAAGCTTAAATATTGCATGTAATTTCTTATATGAAAAACACAAAGCATAACCAAAATAAAGAGCAAAATTAAAAAATATGTAGATAGGAAGATAGATGCTTTGCCAATGGGAAGAAGACCAAGAAGTAGGTGAAAGGGAGCCCAGGACAAGGGAAGGAGCTTATAAAGAGCTGAGCCTTGCTAGGTACAGGTGCCAGGTCCCCATCATGTTGGTCATCACTATGTACTGCAGAGATGGAGCAACAAGAATAAAAGTACTATGTAAAGAGGTGACTAAAAGATGCTTGGGCAGCTGAATGAAATACGAGGTTAAATGAGTAAACATTTTATTGATATTTTAAAAGCAGATTAAGTTGTCAGATTGTGAAATGATGTGGAGGAGTTGATTAACCTAGAACCTATCACTGTGAATCCATGAACCAGGCGTAAGATGATCCTGGGCCTACCAGGCCCTCTGAGACAGTTCTGCCACTGTTCAAATTCTGTTTGCAGCTATAACTGTCTAACCAATGTATCTTTCTGCCAAGGAAACTAATAAAAGTCTTTTGAACCACAAGCATAAAACTTCAGAAACTCCATTTTCGATCTCTAAGAAGAGATAGCCCTTAGTGATTTTCCTTAATGATTAGAAATCAAAGTTGAAATGACAGTATCAACCTTTTGGTTTTCTGTTCCTCTAAAATTCATTTGTCTATCACATTCCTTGGTTGTTTACACACACACACACACACACACACACACAGAAGATGCCAAGTGTAAATCAGAATAACTTCACTCTTGCTGACTAAAGAATGATAAAAGCCTGTAGTAGAATGTCCTGTAGAAAGAAGTCTAAGCAAATAGGCTGACTAAATATTCAGTGTGCTCCCAACTTCTGACTATCAGGAGAAGAACTAGAATAGCTTATGCACAAGCAGGCACAATTAACTCTAATTAACTCAGAGTCAGGTTACAAAAGACTTAATTAGCAGTTATTAGGTGCTATTCAGAAAAGGAGCATAAATAATGGTTGATATCAAGTTGTATTTAAGAGTCTCCTCAATGAGTGGCATCAAATTAAAAAAAATAATAAAAGGTGAAATCAATGTTCCTCCGTTGGGGATTAAATATAAAATTATTATATAGGTCTTGTCCATTTATTCTGTATAGGTCAGTGATTTTTTTTTTTTTTTTTTACAACTCAGATGTTTCAGAAGAGACATTTTCAAGTTAAATCTAATGATACAATGGTTATGGGCTACTGGCAGGAGAAGAATATCTGCTACTAGGATGGGGAGTGGTAAGCAGGGTCCAGAAGAATGAAGGTTTTCCTGCGGATTTCAAGAGGCAGCTCTGGAGGGTAACCTGGCTGAGATCTCAGGAAGAAATAGTGAAGTGCAGTAAGCAGAAAAACAAAGTATAATAAACAGGAGTGTAGTGGTTGATACATTGTACCAACTTCAGAGGTCTAGAAGTTTAACTAAGTGACTCAGCAGAGAGCTATAAACATCCTCTCCCTGTGCAAGAGGAGGGCATAGACATTGTGTAGCTCCATGGCAGCTCTCTAGGGCATGGAGGCCCTTCTTTAGGGAATGGAGGGCCCACCATAGGACATGGATGGCCCTCCTTAGGTTGGCTAAGCTCTTAAAGGATTCAATGGAATTGAAGAAAGATGGTTCATCCCACTTTCTCCATGGAACTCTGGTCTTTGCAGTCAATATTCAAAGAAGAGAGGTTTGCTAGACACTGCAGCCACTGCTTCCAAGCATCATTTTACTTTAGACCCAGCTCAATAGCAGCTGAAAACTCCACAAACTGTGAGCTAAATAAATCTTTTCTTGCTTAATTTTGAGTGTCAGATATTTTTTTCTCAGCAACCAGTGAAACGTAATGGAGGCAGAATTTGGTACCAGAGAAGTGTCGGCATTGCTATGAGTATATATGACCATGTCATTGGAGAGCCTTTGGAATGGCTTATGAGAAGACACAAGGGAAGAGCTGGAACACCTTTAGTTCTTCTCAATGGGACATACTTGTCAGAACTCAGGAGACCAGAATGCTGACAGAAATCCTTCCTGTAAAGACCAAGCTCAAGAGGATTCTATTGGGAAGAAGGACTGCATTGGTTGTTGGACTCCAACTGATTTGTGTTATGGCTTAGCAGAAAGTTTGTCTGCATTTTGCTCAATGTAGTTCAATCCCCAGTTCAAAAAAAATACATTGAAAGAGCAAAGTGCCCAGCAGGATGACCTAAAATTTTGTGAGTTTGGCCATAAATGAAGTGCCAAGAAGGCTACATAATGCAGATATAGCTGAGACTTCAACTTCCAAGGAGGAACTGGAGAATAGAAAAGATATCCTGAGGTCATCACACAAGTTGGCAGGTTTTCGCCCTTTGCAACCTTTGAACATCAAGGGTGAGGGACTTTTCATCGAGTAGATAGCTGCAGAGCCCCATGGTCCACAATGGAGGTGGTGATCATACCAGGTTCCAGAATGGTGGCAGCATAGAGAATTTGTTCCTCAGAATCAGGTTCAGAATGCCCAGTGATTCAGGCTCTACAGCCAAGACAGAAGAACACCTGGCTACTGCTCCAGCTGGCAGCAGAATTTGGTGTCATCTATGTGGGAGGGCACTGTGTAAATCTGTGGGAGAGAAGCCTATGCAGTGGAAACCCCAGGAATTTAGAAAAGCCTGGAACATGACTTGTGTAAGGAAAAAAACCACTCCAGAGAAAGGCCATGGAAGCTACCAGCAGAAGGGCCATAAGGTTAGAGCCATGTAAGGCTTTTGGAGCTCACAACTCATTACAGATTGCTTCAGATGTTTCACATGGAACTACAGGACTTAATGTTTGCCTTCTGAATTTTGGACTTGTTTTGGTCCCAGTGGTTCATATTATGCTGTATTTTTTGGATTGGCAATGTTTATCTTGTACCTTTGAATGTTGGAAATGTTTAACTTTTCATTTGTTCAGGGACTCACAGCTAAGAGTTTACCTTATCTCTTGGAGGAGACTTAAGACTGAAACTGAAACTGTTAGGACTTTGACAACTCTTGTTGATAGACTAAGTACATTTTGCATAAAGGGATGTGCATGAATCTTTGGGTGGCCAGGGCAAAATGTTATGGTTCTTAAGGATGGTTAAAGTGGTATTATAATTTCCAAGTTGTAAAATGTGAAGAATAACATGCCCTTGTATCTGAAGACTGGTTTAAAGACATATGTCCAGCTGCCAAATTCACAAGGGCTGGATTGTAGTGATTGACACATTGTTTCAACTTGGAAAGTTGATGGCTTGATGAAGGCAGTGGTTCCATACCCTAAGGCATGAGGAGGGTCCATTCTAGGTCGTGGAGGGCCTGCCCTAGACTGACTCAGCACTTAGACCATATTTAAAGGAGTTGAGGAAGGACAGTTTGTTCCACTTCTTTAGAGGAACTTCAATCTTCACAGTCAGCTTGAACATTGTCTCTGGGATTCCAGTACAGCCTCTTTGACCTCAGCTTTGAATCCTCCAAGTTCTCATCAGAGACTGTTCAGCTTTCTATCCCTTCTATTGCAGACCCATCAGCCTCCTGATACAGACTTGCATGGGACACTGCAGTGAGTTCCAGACCTTGGACTAAATCCTTCAGTCTCTGGTGTGCAGATGGTCCTGCATGCTTCCTCATCTGACTCTGAGGCTGACTGCCATAAGCTAGTCTTGTAATTTCTTATATATTTGTACATCTTGTGTTATATCTGTTCCTTTAGTAAAATCCTGACTGATACAAGGAGTCAAGGTACTGAGTTATGATGAACAAGAGGCAAGGTAATGACTCATGTTGGCTCTGAAAGATCCAATCCTAAATTCTGGCTGCACATCTAATTCAGATAAGCTCTCTTTAGTCCACCACAAGTCTCTCTTTTTATTTGTCCTGCTAATTTACCTGGAACTGCAAGCTAAAGGCTTTTCATATGACACATGCTCTTAATCAAGGACCAAGTCTCCGCTGCTTTATTTGACATTTTCTTTAAATAAGTAGGACCCTCAGAGAGGTAGAATAGTACAATAATTTATATTTGTAATCTGAAGTTTTATAATATCCTGCATTAAACACAGGGGCTTCATGTGAGTGAAAGCAAGCATTTGTTTTAGATC
Organism: Capromys pilorides; assembly: GCA_004027915.1. Taxonomy (NCBI): domain Eukaryota; kingdom Metazoa; phylum Chordata; class Mammalia; order Rodentia; family Capromyidae; genus Capromys; species Capromys pilorides. The sequence continues at coordinate 6,823 of PVKN010015952.1, forward strand.
ACTACAGGGTTCTTATGTTTTAATGCATATTTCATTAACTTTACTTAACATGACAATAAATAATATCATTCTAAATTATTCAGCCCTTCCTATTTTATTTCTTATAGAAAAGGGTAGATATATCTAAATACAAAAAACCTTTCCTGTAAGAGTTTTTGCTTTCTTTTTTTTAAAAAAAGAATGCAAAATGATAACAGAAACAGAAGCATAGCATTAGGAATGATACAAAATTTCACTAAACAAAGTAATAGGAATTCAACAAGGGTTTCTGTATTGCATGATGTTTCCTTCAAATTAGTTGTTTAGGTTTCCAGATTAGAAATACGCAGATTGTTTTAAAGAAAAAAAAAAACTGAACCAAGCAAAAAGATAAACAAAACTAAAGTTATCAGAAATTCAAAAGAATAAAAGATAAGAAGAATAAAAAGAAAAGAAAATTTTAAGCATTAATTGTTCCTTTAAAAAACCAGCAGAAATCAACAGTGTAATTATCCAAATGTACTGTTAAGAGTCTTACTTAGTCAACCCTTACTTTCATATAAGTATCTTCTCTAAAAACGTAATGCAAGCTTAGGAAACATGGAAATGCATGACTTTTGTATTGCTACAAACTTAGCTGCCTAAAACAGCATCATTTGTCAGCTGATAGTTGTAGAACTCAGACACTCAATTTGATGAAACACTCTGAAACTCAAATTTAAAGTGTTGTTCATCCTGGATCCTTATTTGCAGGTTTTGAACAAGTCCCTTTCCTTCTTTCTTTCTTTCTTTCTTTCTTTCTTTCTTTCTTTCTTTCTTTCTTTCTTTCTTTCTTCTTTCATTTCATTTCTTTTCTGTGACTGACTCAGCCCAACCTGGGGGCAGGGCTGATATGGTATGTGATACCAGGGATTGAACCTAGATCCTTATGCACTTGCCTAAGCTTGCCTAAGCTTGTCTAAGCAGATGCCTTAGACCACTGAGCTATCTTGCTAGCCCCTTTCTTTTTTTCTTTCTTTCTTTCTTTCTTTCTTTCTTTCTTTCTTTCTTTCTTTCCTTCCTTCCTTCCTTCCTTCTTTCTTCTTTCTTTTCTATTGTCTATTTATTTGAGACAAATTCTCACTTTGCAGTTCAAGCTGGCTTTGAGTTCACTATTTTAACCTAATCAAACTTTGAAATCTCGGCAATTCTCCTGCCTCTGCTTCCGAAGTGCTGGGATTACAGGCATGAACCACCAGTCAGAAAGAGTTATTTTCTGAGATTGTTCTGGTTGTTTTTAGTATCTATTTTCTTATGGCTATAAACCTGATGTCCTTGTTTCTCTGCCCCCTGTTAGGCCAAAGTTGCTGTCTGTTCCCAGAGGCTACTTTCCTTCTTGCCTGATTACTAACTTTACCTTTGGAATATCATTTGCTATACAATATAATCAGAAGCATGCTAGTTTATCTTAGCTGTGGTGCTGGAGATTAGGGCTTAGCCTTGTCCATTTGGGCCCCTGCTAAGGCAAACAGGGGATGGGGGCCATAACCACAGGGCAGGAAGAGGAGAAAGAGGGCAGAGGTGTATCGTGGTGATGGAACTTGTGAGAACAGTGACTGAGAACACATCCTGAGGACTCAGGGAGCAATCGGGAGGGAGGAATAATGAGGGAGAACTTCCTGTGACCTGTCACTCCAGGTCTGTAGCACACTTTCTCTGTCTCTTTAGACTATACATTAAAAACACAAATATGTAAAGTAAAATTATTCAGAATTTCCAAATGGCAACCAAAGCTTTTTGTACTATTCAACCTCTGTGGGGTATTCCTTTCTCAGGGTGGAACCTTTGATATTTCCTCAGTGGAATACACATAAATTTGACCCTGGAAATAAGCAGAGTGCTTGGTATTATTTGTTTTGTAGTAGTAATGATATTTTGTAGACATTGGACACAGGCCAAATGCCTAGTTATTTCTAAATACCTGGTTTATTTTTTTGTTGTTGTTGTTCAGACCAACCTGATCTGACATAGAGTCTCACCTATGTTCAATGAGACTCCAGTATTACAAATAGCTAAGTATTGCAAGTCTGTACCATCAATATGGGAGTATTCTTCAAGTGGTAGAAGTGATATTAACATTTTAGGTGATATATGCAACATTTTCTGTGGTATGACACATATGCATACTTAAGTTTTCTTACCTTTTCTGTAGTATTGGGCACTGTCATACTCTCAAGGTAGAAATCTGGCTCATTTACTATCACTGAAATGAATTTAAAAGATATCAACTTAAACTTAATGTTCATTTGACCTTTTAGATTACCACACAACTAATTCAAATTTAATTTTATTGCAGTAACTTATAAAATTATACACAGTGTTCTCATTTTTTTCTTTTTTTTCCTCTGTGAAACATGCCGTGGATAGTACAGACTCAATCCCAAGGAAACTAATAAAGTGAATTGCTCACGCAGTTATGTATTATTTTCCTGTTACATACAATCCTCTCTGGGCACCCAATGCTCGGTGACTGACTGATCAGTGAAGCCAGAGTCCTGTCTGATTTTAAGCTTTGAGTATTCAACCATCTCTAATTTCCTGACAAGGATGCTGAAAGAGAAGTGCGATTGAACCATAAAGCCACTCAAAATCTACAACATATGCTTTGTTCTTCATGGGGAAATTTCCCATCACCTAAAAAAATAAAAGAAGAAAAAAATGGAAGCAACAAAATGCTTTAAAGAAGCATGAGCTGAGGCAAAAACAATACATATTGGAGATGGTTCTGGGCTCTTGACTAATAGAAAATGATGAATCAAATGCAGCACTGACAGCAGTTATTGTGTCTAATTATCTCCTCTGGGGTGCATTGGGGTGTCCGCACTCCAGCTGTCAAACAGCAATAAGCCTCTCTGGGCTATCATTTGAATTTTCAGAGCGCACTTGGAGACTTCAGTTTTGCCAAGGGACCGTGGAATCAATGCAGCACCAACCCAGGCCTATTCCTCAGGTGATGAGGGACATGCTTAAGTGAATCTGATCATTTTTCACAGCGCATAGTTGTATTCTAAAACACAAAGAACTTGTCCTGATGCCTCAGAGACTTCCAAACAAAGTAAGCAGATTCTGATTGCAATACTCCTGAGGAGGTTGATCAACACCATTGTTTCTAGTTGTCACATTTGTAGAGCATTTTATATGGGGAAAGCATAATGCCAAGACAACCTCATGTAATGATTTCTCCAGCTATGTGTTCTGTGACAAGTAGCCTCATGTCTCAAAGTAACACCGTTCTCATGTGCATCATGGTAGGAAAAACCGTCTGGAGAGGGCTTGCTTTATTTTCTTTTTTCTTGTAAGTAGGCCCTGAAATAAGAATGGAGTAGAAATAGCTTACCTGTGAGTCAATGCCAGGAAATACCCGAGTAAGGAAGCCGAGGGGTAAGGCAGGCAGCAGTGAGGAATAGGGTAGGAAGTAAATCACCATGGTGACACCAGCAGCATGGGAGGAGTTTCAGAATGTGGCTGCTGGTTAACCAGGGGTCACACTCCAGGGAGAGATCCTCAGTAGAAGTATACACTAGGCGAATCAGATCCTCTGGGTGGGGGGCAGGGTTGGGCAGCAGTATGGTCAGTCTAACAAGCCTCCAGGTGACTTTGAGAGCAATGTAGAGCATGTATCTTGGAGTCACCTCACAAGAGGAGGAAAAGGAGCTGGGATGTTTATATGCCAGCTCCAAACAGCCACTGTTGAGGAGATGCTGGGGACAGATGTTAGACATAAATATTAATTCTCCTACACTCTGGCCTGAGGTACTCTAAGGCAGAAGAGATTCTAGAGCAATCCTTTGGCAAACAAATATCATTTCTGGCAGCTGAAAGTTCAAGAACCATAGGATGACTAGCCCACAGATGTAGATAGGATATCTGTAGCTGCTTCTGAGGTATATGTTAAGGATTGAGATAATGCACCATTTTGGTTACTTTTCTCTCATTGTTGGGACATCCAGCACCCCAAATTAAGGGAGGAAAAATTTATTTTGCTCATAGTTGGTGGACGTTTCAGTCTATACTCAGCTGGCTCTAAGGAAGAGTAGCATGTGGCAGAAGGCAGTAGTTCATGGAGGCAGAAAATAGCAAAGAGGAAAGGGAGGAGCAGTGACTGCAGTATATAGCAAGCCTCTCTCCTTTTACCACGTTGCATTCAGGCACTATGTCCCAAGACACACACCCATAAACCCAGCATTTGATCATGAATTAATCACAAACTCTAGATGCCTGCCCTAAAGACTGCTTCAAACTTTGTGGAGACATCTAGACATAAGCCATAACATGCACCAAAATGTATTATATAATGACTGGTAAAAAAATACAGCACGGATCAAAATCTAACAGTCATACACAGGCTAACAAGTTGGGGTCCTGCTCTCAGAAACCAGTTTACAAATGAAGTGAAGACCTAGACACTAATGTTTGACACATTATGGCAATTTGAAGAGTTTAGAAGTTTAAGGAAGTGACTCAGCAGGGAGCCAGTGTTCTCTCTTTGTAAACATCCTCTGTACCAGAAGAAGGCATGGAGACCATGTGGGTGCTACACCCACCCTAGGAGGAAGGTAGTCTACTTATGAAATAAAAGAGAAAAAGAGGCTTGACCCCCACACACGCACTTTTGCTATTGTTGATTTGCTATCTTCTGCTACCTTGAACTGTTGTGTCTGTGCCATGCCAGCCTGCCTTGGAGCCAGTTTATTATGAACTGAAACCTCCACAAATTGTGAGCTAAATAAACCTTCCTTTCCTTAGTTTTGGGCAACAGGTAGTTTTCCCAGCAAGGAGAGAAAAGTAACTAAGACAGACACATAAACAGAATGTCAGTCAGAATGTAGCAAATTATAGAAGCAATAGGCCACATCTGACTTCTGAGGAGGGGGAAAGGCATCATGAGTTAATAGTATCTGGGATGGAAAGAGAGGTTTTGTGCTAGGCCGGAATAAAATAAGAAAGCAGCTTCAGTGTGCAGGAGAACCCAAGGCTGTCTTCGCGCCTGCCTCCTTGGCACCGGAGCACAAGCACCTGCTGATGCTCAGATGCTGAATATCTTTAACCTTCAATGCTCACAAATGCAATAAGTAAGATAGTAAAAATTAGTGTTGACCTATTGTGCCAACGCTCCAGCAAGCTTCCTGTGGTTTCCAGGACAGAATCAAGGCTTTAAAATCATAAAACCATGTTTCAAATAATCAGATGCATAGGCCATTTCCTGGAACTGTATGGAAATAAGACAGTGTTGAGTTAATTTTTGTCAGTAAAATTATTATTGTTATAACATAAGATGTATAGTTTTAGGCCAAAATGTCCCTACACCTTTTAGCAAATTTGCACAAGGAAAAAACCACTTCAAAGGATAGTGCCAAGAAAAGAACTCAGGAAATGAGTTGCCTAGCATGGGAGTGGGGTTCAGAAGCATCTGAAGATTTTGTCGCTGGGGAATGAGACCTCCAGCAAACGCATTCCTCAACCCCAGCTACCCTGCTCCCAGGCCCAAAGCCCTGCCACTTAGGTTTCACTTTCTCCTCATGGAAACTAAATTCCTCTGTGTCCTTGAAATTTGCCTCCTTTCTCACATTTTATGTTCAGTGGAAATAGTTCACCACTAGTCATCTCGTGGGGTTTTCTTGTACTAATGAGAATAAATCTATGGGAGAAGGGGGAGTGGTTAGCGATGTGGTGTGTAAGCAGCGAACACCTCAGCTAGTGAGTGGAAAGAAGCAGGAAAGAGACACTCCTGCGGGGAGGGGGGTGGGGGGGCTCTGCTCACTCTGCAGGGATATCCTCAAGGTAGGGGGCCTCACCTCAGAGTTTTCCACTTTCCAAAGGCTCCAGAGAGCTACACATCCAGTAGAAACCACACTTTGATTTTTGATGTTTTTTCCTAGGCTAGTGATTGAAGGTACAATCCTATCACGACTCTAGATAACAGCAGTGAGCTGCAGCATTCAATCCGCGATGCTATCCCGAAGGGAAATAACTGAGCTCTGGTATGGGCTGTGTTACTAAGCAATGAAGCTCAGCAGGTTAGAAACAGGAAGAGTTTTGAGCTCATACACGCAGATTACAGCAGTTTTATCAGGCTGCATCTCCATAGAAGTCGAAGACCATCTGTATTTTCCAGCACACTGTAGAAAGTAGCCCAGGTATTTTCATGCTGTGGAATCTCTTATAGTGTGATTAAATTAGGTGGCAACCCCTGACAAGATGCCTTTTTCAAATCCATGAGTGTGAAAATATTTAGTGGTGCTAAATCTCTTGGTGTTGATCTTCCATGCCTGAAGTACTGCACGGTGTATTTTGACGCTTGTTGGGCATTGGGTCTGTTTATGCCATATGAACCGAGTTCTTCAAATGGTGGACAGCTGCTTGTATTATACACAAAGAGAACAAATTCTATGACTGATTTAAAAAACACTGTAAAATACGTTCTCTATTAGTGCATGATTAAATGCTCTGCCAAAATACCTCAGAAGTGTGCGTAAAGCACACAAGTGTCCAGGGCTCACCTCATGTGCTCATCTCTGAAGGCAGTTCAGTATTTCATGAAGACAGGAAGATTCACCCACGTCCTTGTAATTTTTCCCTAATGTTTCATCTAGAGGAGGATGTTGCTGTAGATAAAATATTGTGGTGTTGGAAATGTTTGCTATTTAAGGAAAGTCCCAAATAAAGTGATTCTATTAACTCTAACAGTGACTGTAGTCCTATCACTTAATCAAAATCAGTGCACGCCCATGGCAGAGTTCAAGATATACTACCTCCAAATATTGGAACCTTGGAGGTCATTCTTCTGTCTTCCACAATGCCAAGTAGAAGCTGGCCATGAATGAGTTCTTGGACCTACCCCTTCAGAAAGGGATCATAAGATCCATGTGACAGATACCTTTCCCTAAACGTGGAAGAAAGGAATGAAGACACAGAGATCCTCAGAAGACCCTAGACAAATAGATCCTGCCAATTTCTCCTTAGTTTACTGCAATTATGCTACATTCTCTTTTTGTCCATTCCTACCTCTGCCTTACTGTCCTGTGCTGAGTGAACCTAAGTATCAATATACATAGCTTTTCCTGGCTCTTTTGGACCTGTGAAACAAAACTCATTATATAAATTTGTTATGCCTTTCTTCTATTAATCTTTCTTTAACTATAGGAGTTTCAGCCATCAACCTTGTGAATAATTTTTAAAAAATGATACTTTATTTTTCTTGTTTACATTCCTAAAGAAGTCAACCCATTCCACAGGTTGAGTGAAATTTGAGAATAAAATGTAGAATGCAACAGCAAAAGCACAATAGAACCATTATACTCTGTCAGCAATCCTGTAATTATCTGGATCAAGGAGATAAAATGCAGTGTCTTTGAAGTATATAATGCATTGTTCTATTCACTAACTTAATAAATATTAATTGAAATATTTCTAATACATAAAGCAAGACACTATGACAACATTAAAGGGAATTTTCAAATGACCTTAGTCTGTAAGTTATGACTCAGTTGGATGAGATGACACTGTATGTATACTATACGATAAACAGTAAATAGTATATAAAAGTATGCATTCAGCAACCTCTATGGGAGGAAGTATGGAGTGAAAAACAAAATGTTAGTGTGGAGTATGATTTTTTTTCAGGACCATGAATTTGACACATCACAAGCTACACTGTGCTAACTAGATGAGCTTGCCACTGTCCCAGTGAAAGGCCCCAAGTGAAAAGTATAATGCACAGCTACCCTACTGTCTGAGCAAGCTCCTGTAGTGCCAATTAGGTGCTGAAAGACTTTGGGACTTGCTGTGAGTGGTACATGCCAGCACTGTGCAGTGTTACTCTGGCTGCATTAGGAACTGAGCTGCTTAATGTACAGTGTAACACCAGCTATAAAATTTTAAGCAGGATACAAATTTTATCTTTTTTCCTTTCATGGACACCCATAAAAATGTTCCCTGTGCTGTTAATGAAATTTCTAACTTGAATGAAGTATGTAATAAGCAACACTGCCTGCCATACAAATTTAGTTTGTTTTTTTTATCCTTACAATAAGAGCACTTACAACCCATATTTAGGTAACACTAATGCACTAGTAAAGCGAGCAAAAGAATATGAATTATATACAGAACTCGCCCTTCTCCTTTAACTCTGTTCAGCTATAATTCATCATGAAGACGACGCTAACAGTTGGAACTGGTGTTGTCTGGGAGTTCAGTGGGGCTGGAAGTCCAGGATGGCTTCCAAACCACATGTCTGGTGCCTCATATTGGATGTCCGAAATAGCTTGATTGGTGGGTACCACAGGGTTTATTTCAATGACTACCTATGAGGAGTTCCTTTATAGCATGGAATTCTCAAAGTCTGTTTCTAAACATGGACCCCTAGGGGTAAGTCCAGGTGCTTTTGTCACATACGCAGGCAACTGATACCCATCTGGACTTAACGGGACCTGGTGGCACTCATCACAGAACAACTCCACCTTCCTGTTTATCACTTGATGAGGCAGGTGGGCCTGGTCCCTGCATCTTCATCCTGAGGCCTAAACTTCTGCAGCTCTGTTTCCAATCACAATTCAGATGTCTGTATTTTTTGTGCTGACTGCTTTGGGGGCCCAGTCTCTCTCTCTGACTATATTTTAGCTTCTATCCACTTTAGCTGCCTAAAATGGTTTTGGCTTTTCCAAAGGCTGCAGAGTCAGATCCCTATACATTACAGTGCCACTGAGAAGTGTTGCTTACATAAGGGACAAGGTAAAAAGAAACAGACAATGTTTGGATTATGTTTTCAATAAATAAGACTTAAGGTGTGTGTGATAATGTGCATTGTAACTTGGCAATGAAAATTGGAGATGGATTTGTTATATTTAGTTTAAAAAATCACAGTCACACAGAAGTCTGGTCCTATCAATGGGTCCCATCACTAGAGTTCACATTTGCTAAGTTTGGAATGGGGCTAAAGTATTTTTTTAATGTATTTAGTATAGGGTCTACAGGGTCTCACTACATATATCAGACTCATAGTGTTTCTCCTACTTTCAGCCTTTCAAGATCTGGGATTACAGGCATGCCACCATACCCTGTCTCAATTGCCTCTCAGCGTGTCTCAGGGGTAGTGCCTGCACAGCACCCGGCTGCTGCTCTCTGCCTAAGCAGATGCTTTAGTCCACTGAGCTATCTGGCTGGCCTGTCAAAGTATTTAGATTTCTAAAATCTTCTTAATATTGCTGATAAGAAAGCCATACTTTGAGAAAGATTGCTAGATGGCGGGGAAAAAAAAAAAAAAAAACAGAACCAGAGAGAAGTTAAAGCAGATATAGGTTTTATATTAAAACTATTACCAGTAGGATATGACAGACTTCATTGTACAACTGGGCTAAATTTCAAATATAATCAGACTAAGTGGGGATTTATAACTGTTGAGGACAGGCAGCTAAGGAATATTTTCAAAAGTGAGATTCCCAAAGGGGAGGAAAAAATCGAAAACATCAGCAACAGCAGGCAAGTATCTTTATCATTCAGCCCTTATATGGTGGCTGTTATCAAACTTATATTGTGTGGCATTGTGACCATACAACACATTTGTGGTTGTCTATGTCATGCTTGTATAAGTATATCCTGGGGTGTGTATGTGTCAGACAGTGGGTCATGTCCTCACGGATCCTCAAACACAGTAACAGAAATTGACATGTAATTATAAAACAGGGGTGTTTAGGCTGCAATATATATATATATATATATATATATATATATATATATATCTTGTAATAGTCAAATAGATGAGTACATGAAGGTAAAAATAAAATTCCAAGTCACTGAACAAATGCTGTGATAAAATTGCAGGACAATAGTAAAAATAGGAACAATAGCAACAAAAACACCAGTAATAAATAAGTCACCATATATTTATTGACTGCCCATAAATGTCAAAACCCTCACTAGGATCATGTTTTCTTTTCCAATAGTGTGACCCTTGTGGGCTGCTCCAAGTAAACATAATAGAACTATGATCTTTTCCCTGGTGTCATGGTTTTAACTATTGGGCTGCACTCAGTGCCTCTCTATGCCCCAGTTTATCTCTCTATGCTAGATTAATATGTATCAGCATGTTGTTTGTAGAATAGCAGTAAAGTGAGATCCTTAACAGAAGAATTTTTTATAATAAAAGCAAGTTCTGGAAACTGCAAGCCTATATATTCTTTGGGTGAAGACACGTGATAGCATTTGACAGAATCTGACCATTCCTTTTGTGAGGAAGTTAGTGTTCGGAAATTATGCTAGGCCATGGATGTTTCATAGCCACTGGATTTCTAGACCTACATTTTTCTGAGAAATGCTATTCTAAGATAAAATTGTTTCTTGCTTAGTACCTAATAGAAGTTCATGAACTGTCAATCACGTATTCTTTTCTAGCAAAATGATTCTTCAATCTGAGGCAACATGAAGGTATTCCAAGATTGGGAAAAACTGAGAGATGTTCTTGTTAACACATCTGTGCTATAAGACAGTCCTTCAGGCTGAAAGAAAATAACACCAGATGTTAACTTACATACGGAAGAAGAAAAGAAAATCAGAGAAATAACAAACACATGGTTAAGTATAAAATTCTCTCTCTGTCTGTCTGTCTTTTTGTCTTAAAATATACCTATAAAATTGCCAGAAACAATGGTTATGACATTACTGTTTACAGCTTATATAGATATAATATACCTGATGCAGAGGAGGAGCATGGAGGTGTATCTTACAAGAATGAGGTCAGCATTAATCTCATGTTCACTGTGATAATCCCAAAACCTATATTGACATCCCTCATGCAGGTGACTCTGAAAATTAGCTCAAAGGATGCCTGAAATCTCAAAGAAGTGATAAAAATGGTTTAATGAAAAATACTGATTTAGCACAAAAGATAGCTAAAAAAGAAAAACAGCAGCATGACAAAAATTGCATGAGAAAACAAGTAACAAAACAATAAATATTGTCAGCCGTATTAATGATTACATTAAACATGATGACAGTAAAGATTCCAATCAAAAGACTCCTTTTTCATCAGACTAAGTTTTAAAAAGCAAGATATAATTATATGCTTTGCATGATAGAACTAGTTTAGCTTCAAAGACAAATAACTGAAAGCTAAACAATGTATAGGATACATATACTCATGAGAGGAAAGCAAGAATACAAAATAAGATAGAATAGCTTTATTTAAAAATCTGTTTAAAATATATTATTTGTAAATATTTGAAGATTTTAATAAAAATGTAGACCTATGAAATGTTCAAGGAGATGACATCTTTAAAGAATTCTCATAGAGATTATGGAGGCCAAAAGGTCAAAATTTTGCTCCTCTACACAAATT
>PVKN010015953.1:0-18168 GCA_004027915.1 Capromys pilorides
AAATAGCATAAATCAAGCTTGCTAAGATGAAGAATACAAACACTGGAAAATAACAACTTGGGAAAGAAAGGGCGGAGGTGGAGCTCCGAGACCCAGGAAGGATCTGAAGGGTCCTTCAGAAGGAGAAGTCGAAACCTGCTGAAAAAATGAGGAGACAGACTGCAGTGCAGGAGGCAAGTGCGCGGGCTGTGTGAGAGAGGAGCGACAAACCCACAGGGGCACAGCGAGGAGGGTGAGACCAGCAGCCTCCAGGGAGATAGGGGCCAGCGGGGCGGAGCGGGGGACGCCGTGTGAGCGCAGGGAGTGACTGCCCCTTGGAAAGAGTGCTCAGCTGGCTGCATTTCTGGGGAGAGATCAACTGAACCTCAGGCTCAGAGCAGCTGTGGGTTGGCTTCTCAGGGCTCCCCATGTTGAAATCCAATAGTAACTGGGTGAGGGCCCTCCATGGGAGATGTTCAAGGTCAGGGGGCCTCGGTGGGCTGCTGAGGGACACCCAGAGTGCTGGGGGGAGAAGACCTGGGCCTGCCTCTCCCCCCAGTTGGAGGCCAGGATCAGCCTGAATTTCTGTGGAATCGAAAGCACCAGAATCCGTGGCCTGCTCCCATCCCGCTACAGGGCTTGCTGGGATTCTCCAGACCTCACCCTAGCCTACTGCACACTCCTGGGGTGACCCAGCACAGCGCTGGACCCGCACTGACACCACCACAGCACTGTGGACCCCAGAAGATAACCACAGGCTTGAGGTTACAGAGAAATTCTGCTTGGATTTCTTTGCTTTTTTGAGGAGTTTTCATTTATCATTTTATTCTTTTTTTTTTTTTTTTTTTGTGGGGAGTCTTGATTACTTAGGTTTTTTGTTAGTGTGAGCATCTTTCCTTTTCTAATTTTTATGTCTTTGGTACAGGGCCTCACTATGCAGCTTGGACTCGCAGGGGCCCTCCTTTTTTCAGCCTCCCCAACACTGCGATTACAGGTGTGTGCCACCCTACCATGCTGATCTCGGGAGGCCAGCTTGGCACACCCAGGGCAGGGCTGGCACAGCATGTGGTGCCGGGGATCGAACCTGGGTCCTTGCGCTTGCCAAGCAGGTGCTTAGACTGCTGAGCTATCTCCAGCCTTGCTTTGTTTTTGTTTATTCTTTTCTCTCATCTTCTTCAGCAGTTTCCTGAGGCTTAAATAATCTTCCTTTGCCCTACAGTCATGCTTTTAATCTTTATCTTCTTTAGTTCAGTTTTTCCTCTTATTCCTCTTATATTCTGTCCCCAAGGGTACAGTTGCTCTGTTAAGTGGGGTTTTACTATATATAATTTTCTCCTTGGCTTTAGATTTTGTTTTGTAGCTATGAATCTTATACTGATGATTAAAGGTGGTAAATTAATAGTCACCAAAGTTTGTCATTTTTTGCATTGTTTGATGCTATCATTATTGTTAATTGTGCTATGCTAGGCAAAGTGATACAGTTGTTGGGATCAGTTGTTCTTTCTTCTAAGTCAATACTGAGATTGTCTGGGAATCATAAACAATTTCATAATCTAGCATCAAAGAACTGGGTGCTGGGCCAAATGAACATCATCCCTCAATTCCTAATAAATTGAAGGGCTGCGGAGATAGCTCAGCAGTCTAAGTGCCTACCTGGGAAGCTCAAGGACCCGGGTCCAGTCCCTGTTACTGTATGCCATGCAACCCTGGAACCATGAGTGCGCCATGCCAGCTGCAGGGGAGACTGAAACTGGAGGATCACTATGTGTCTGAGTTGTATAGTGCAACCCTGAACCGAATAAATCAATCATGAATCAATCAATCAATCAGTCAATGAAGAGGTAGGATCTCAAGGCAAATTCATGAGCCAAAAGCTAGCTATACATAGGAGACATCTCAGAAAATCAAATCATTGTCTAAAGAGATATTCATATGAGTAATAAAGTGCCTACTGTAAGCAATTTGCAAACATCAATGAAGAAAACAAAAAGAAACAGAAAATGAGAAAACAGAAGCAAAATGGAGCCCTGGCCCTCCGGCTTGCCCAGGCCCTAGCCAGGAGCACTGAGGTGGAAGAAATAAAAAGCCATCCAGCTGGACTTTGTGACATGGTGGCAGGAGAAGCAGCAAAATCGATGAATGAGGCTGCAGAAAAAAACAAAGCAGAAGTAACTGCCCAGTTTACTGAAGAGATGACAGCTATGGTGAAGGACATGGTTAGTGAAACTAGAGCAGATACTGATTTAAAAAGATACAGGAGTTTATAGCAAAGCGATGGAAATCATGAATACCCAATATAGGAAAGAACTGGATTCCATAAAGCGTGCCAACAGATGTCCAGGAGATTAAAAGTCAATTGAAAGCATATGCAGCAGCAGCAACCAGTTGGAAGACAGAATATCAGAGCTGCAAGACTTATTTGTGATCAGCAACCACCAATTGGAAGACTTCTTAAAAAGGGCAAGGGGCCATGAAAAATCAACCCAACAGCTGCTAGATGATGCAAAGAAGAAGAGCATAAGATAATGGGAAACAATGAAAATTCAGAAGAAAGCACAAAGGACGTAAAAAACCTGTTCACAGAAGTAACAGCAGAAAACTTTTTAAGCATGGAAAAAGAATTTGACTTACAGACAAGTGAGCCATGTAGAGCCCCAACTAGCCACGATCAGAAAATAACTACACCAAGGCATATAATACTCAAGGTTCCAGAAATCTAACACAAGACCAAAGTATTTAGAACTGTTGGAGAAAATAAACACATCACTTATAAAGGAAAAGTCATCAGAATAACAACAGACTTCTCTCAACACGAATCCTTAGGTAAAGGAGCTTGGAATGAAGCATTTCAAGCCCTGAAGGAAAACAATTTGCAAGCAAAACTAGCGTATCTTGTAAAATTATCTTTCAAACTTGATGGGAAAAAATACTTCACAAGGGCCTCCCAAATAGCTCAGCAGATTAAAGCACCTGCAAACAGGTGCAGGGGCCGGGGAGTCAAGCCCCAGGCCTGATGTGCCGGCCCTACCCCCAGGGCATGCTGGGACAGCGATTGAGACTGGGCACGGTGGTGCTTGCCTGTAATCCCAGCTTTTGGGAGGCTGTAAACAGGCAGATCACTCCGAGTCCAATATGGTAGTGTTATGGTTTATGTCTAGTTGTCCCCCCCAAAGCCTCATGCAATCATGGGGCAGGGACTACTAGAGTTTGAGACATGAGTCACGATCCACTGGGATTATGTGTTACAATTGGTTCCTCCCTGGAGCATGACCTGGGTCTGCCTAGGATATGATTGGTTCCTCCCTAGAGTGGGATCAAGGGCCCATCCTGCGGTGTGATTTGTTCCACCCTGGGGCACAACGGGCCCACGTCAGAGTGACTGAGCACAAAGAGACTTTTTAAAGGGCTGTTACCCTCTGCTCCTGTGAGTTGGTTGTTCCGCCGCCATGAACTGGATGCGCTCTGCCCTGTTCCACTGAGCCTTGGGCCAGCTGAATATGGACCGAAACCTCCAGCAACTGTGAGCTAAATAAACCTTTCCTTCCTTCATTTTGAGTGTTGGGTATTTGTCCCAGCAACGAGTAAAAGTAACTAAGACAGTTAGTGAGACCCTGAACACCCTGTAGACCCTCCCCTAAAATACAAAAAAGGAAAGAAAAGAAACACTGTTTCAGAGATGAAGAACACCTGATGAAACTCACGATCACCAAACCAGCACACTGAAAACTTCCGAGTGATATTCTAGGAAAAGACAATGGAGACAACAATTCTACGAATCCCAGTGAAATGAATCCACTGGGCAGGGCAAACAGATAAACAGAGAGGAAAGAAAAGAAACCAGCAACAGGAAATGAATATGACAAGGAGAAGTCAATACACATAAGTCGTAACCATAAATGTAAATGTCTCAATTCTGTAATAAAAAGAAACAGACCAATAGAATGGATCAAGAAACTAGATCTAACAATATGCTGTGTATAAGAAACACATTTAATGCAAAAACAAATTCATCCACTGAAAGTTAACAGGTGGAAAATAACACATAATGGAACAAGAGCTGAGAAAAACAGCAAGTGTAACTAGTCTATTTGCAGACAAAGTGAATTTCAAGATAAGACTGATCAGAAAAGAAAAAGAAGGACTGGGGAGATATCTCGATGGTCTAAGTGCCTGCATGGCAAGTGCAAAGACCTGGGTTCTATCCCTGGTACCACATGCCCTGCTATCCCTGTGCTGTGCTGGCCATGGGTGTGATGGTGCATACCTGTAATCCCAGCACTGGGGAGGCTGAGACAGGAGGGTCACTGCAGGTCTGAGCTGAGTAGCAAGACCCTGTACCAAATCAATCAATCAATCAATCAATCAATCTTAAAAAAAAAAGAAGACGAAAGCCACTACACCCTTATTATGGGAACAATTATGGGAAGGAAAGGATACCAACTATAAATATATATGCACCAAGTATTGATGCACCCAAATATATAAAACAAATACTAACTGATATGAAAAATCAGATAAGCACTAAAACAATTATAATGGGAATCTTTGTTTCCACTGTGACAAATAGACCAACTAGATAAAATATCAACAAAGAAATATCAGAGCTGAACCAAACCTTTGAACTGGGACTTAGTAGATGTCTAAAATGCATTCCGATTCACGACAACAGAATACATGTTCTTTGCAGCAGCACATGGGACTGTCTCCAGACCACACTCTGGCTCATAGAACATGTGTAAGTCCAAAAGAATTGAAATTATACCATACATACTATCAGATCATAGGACAGTGGAATTGGAAACTGATGACAAATGTCATAGTTTAGGGATTTGCAAGGTGAATAATAAAATACAACACACATAGCAGTGAATTCTCACATCAGAAAAGCAAAAGAATCTCAAATAAATAACCTAATGTTTTACCTCAACTTGATAGAAAAGAGTAAGTCAAACCCAAAACTTGCACGAGGGAGGAAATTATAGAGATTAGAGCAGAAATTAATGAAAATGAGACTAAGAAACCAATACAATCAATGATTTGAGGAGTGGATTCTTTGAAAGAATAAATAAAATTAACGAAACCCTAGCCAACTTTACCAAAAAGGAAAGAAAAGACTCAAATCCATGTAATTAGTAATGAAAAGGGTGAAATCACAACAGATCCTGTACAAATCCAGAAAATTACTGGTACCTATTTTGAGAAACTATACTCTAATAAGATGGAAAACTCAGATAAAATGGAAAGATTCCTAGATACATAGGAATTTTCAAAGATGAAATAAATTGGTATAAGAAGTCTCAATAACCCAATATTAGACAATGAAACAGAATGTATAATTAAAAACCCACCAACAAAGAAAAACTCAGGTTCTGATGGATCCATCCATGAATTCTACAAGAAATTTACAGATATAAAGCCACTACTTCTCAAATTATTTAATGAAATAAAAAATAGCAATACTCCAAAACTCCGTGTCCCAAATTCATCCTTAGAGACAAGCATTACCCTGATAGGAAAACCAGAAAAGAGTCCAACTGAGAAAGAGAAGTTGTTATGGTTTATGTCTAGTTGTCCCTCTCCAAAGTCTCATGTAGTCATGGGGCAGGAACTTCTAGAGTCTAAGACTTGAGTAATGATCCACTGGGATTATGTGTTTTAGTAAGGATGGGATTATGGGTCTGAGTCCTTCTGGGATTATGGGTGCGGCCTAAGGCAGATAGGTTGAGGCAGAGAGCCTGAATGTAATATAAAGAGAAACAGAGAGACAGATGCTGGTTGTTGCTCTCTGCGCCCTGGTTGGTTGGTTGCCTCTGTCACCATTTTCTTGCTGTTCTGCCACCATGAACTGGATGCTCCCTGCCCTGTTCCACTCAGCCGTGGGCCAGCTGAATGTGGACTGAAACCTCCAGCAACTGTGAGCTAAATAAACCTTTCCTTCCTTCATTTTGAGTGTCAGATATTTGTCCCAGCAACGAGTAAAAAGTAACTAAGACAGAATTTGGTACCAGAGAAGTGGGGTTGTTGCTGTGGCTATACATGACAATGTGGATTATGAGCTTTTGGAAATGGCTTATGGGAAGAGATAGGAAAGGTTCAGAGATGTCGCCTACAAGCGAAGCACTGGAAAAGCTTCAACTGGGAGACTCTGGTCAGAGCTCAGACCAGAAGACTGGCTTGAAGCTTGGGTATAAAGAATGGCTTATAAGTAAAGATAGCAAATATTTGGAGAGGTCTTGTACTTGTGAAGAGCTGGAAAAGCTTCAACAGTTCTGTAGACAAGATTCTGCTCAGAACTCAGACCAGAAGACTGACAGAAAGCCAGCCTGTAAAGACCAGGCTGAAGAGGTTTCTGCTGGGAAAAAGGATAGCATTGGACATTGGACTCCAGATCATTTGTGCTATGGATTGGCTGAAAGTCTGTAAGAATTTTGCTCATGCCCAGAGACTTTGCCTAAGACCGAGATTAAGCATGGCAGACTGATTAATCTTTCAAGAGATATTTCAAAGCAGCAAACTATTGGGGCAGTGGCATTATTATTATTGATGGCTTTTAGCCAGATTTATGTCAAGAATCAAGAGCAAAGAGTCAAGCAGGATGATTTGAAATGTGACTTTGGCTGAAAAGGAAGCACCAGGAAAGCTTTGGCTTGCAAAGATGGAGCTAAAAGGATCTCCATTGCTGGAAAGGAACCAGAGAATCAAAAGGATGGCCTGAGGGCATCACAAGAGGCAGCAGCTCTCTACCCTTTGCAACCCCAGAATTACAAAGGAGAGAGGCTTTGCCTTGAGAAGAAAGCCACAGAGACCAAGTACCGGAATGGTGGCAGTGGCCAAACCAGGTTCCAAAATGGCGCTGGCATGGAGAATTTGTTTCTGAGAATCAGGGTCAGAGTGCTCAGCAATCTCGGCCCTTGACCCCTACAGCCGAGAGAGAAGGAAGCCTGGCTACTGCTCCAGCTGGCAGCAACCCTTGGCATCATCCATGCGGCATTCGTTTTAGGCGCATTCAGAACACAGGAGCTCTGAGGTTAAGAAGGCTTCCACCTCGATTTCAGAAAAAGGCCTTGGAGGCCAAGCAGTGTGTCCTTGAGAGGGCAGTGTGTGAAGCAGAGGGTGAGAAGCCTATTCAGTGGAAACTCCAGAAGTGTGGAAAAGCCAGGAACATGGATCATGCAAAGAGGGAGCAAAGCCAGCCTAAAAGAGAAGCCATGGAAACTACAGCCAAGCGTGCCATAGGGGCGGAGCCGTGTAAGGCCTTTGAAGGTCACAACTCAGCGCAGACTGCTTCGGATGTTCCAGTTGGAACTATGGGATTTAATGTTTACCCTGCTGGATTTTGGACTTGTGTTTGTCCCAGTGTTTTGTATTACCCTGTTGTTTGCAACTTTTGGATTGGTAATGTTTATCTTGTACCTTTGAATGTTGAATATATTTAACTTTTCTTTTATTTTTTTATTTTTATTTTTAAATTTTTATTTATTTATTTGTTTGCTTGCTGTGTTTGTTTGTTTCTTTATTTATTCATTTTGTGGTTGGCTCAGCCTGCCCTGGTGGTGGCGCTGGCGCAGCATGTGGTGCCGGGGATCGAACTGCAGTCCCCGCAGTTGCCTGAGTCCTCCTAAGCAGGCGCTTTAGACCACTGAACCATCTCGCCGGCCCTAACTTTTCTTTTATACTGGGGCTCACAGTTGAGAGTTTGTCTTGGATCTTGGAGGAAACTTGGAACTTGGACTTTTCAGCAATGCTGAAACTGTTAGGACTTTGGAAACTCTTCCAGATGGACTAAAATGTCTTTTGCACAAAGGAATGTGTACGAGACTTTGGAGGTCCAGGGGCGGAATGTTATGGTTTATGTCTAGTTGTCCCCCCAAAGTCTCATGCAATCATGGGGCAGGGACTTCTAGAGTCTGAGACTTGAGTCATGATCCACTGGGATTATGTGTTTTAGTAAGGATGGGATTATGGGTCTGAGTCCTTCTGGGATTATGGGTGCGGCCTAAGGCAGATAGGTTGAGGCAGAGAGCCTGAATGTAATATAAAGAGAAACAGAGAGACAGATGCTGGCTGTTGCTCTCTGTGCCCTGGTTGGTTGGTTGCCTCTGTCACCATTTTCTTGCTGTTCTGCCACCATGGACTGGATGCTCTCTGCCCTGTTCCCCTCAGCCTTGGGCCAGCCAAATATGGACTGAAACCTCCAGCAACTGTGAGCTAAATAAACCTTTCCTTCCTTCATTTTGAGTGTCAGGTATTTGTCCCAGCAACGAGTAAAAAGTGACTGAGACAGAAGTATAGCCAATGTCCCTGATGAACATAGATGCAAAGCCCTCACTAAGATGGAGGCAAACAGAGTGTTGCAAATCATCAATAATATGTGCCATGACCAGGTAGGGTTCATTCTAGGGATGTGGGAATGGTTCACCATACACAAATCCATAAACATAATAATACACCATATTATCAGAATCAAGGACAAAGCCACATGATTATCTCAATAAATGCAGAAAGTCATTTGACAAAGTCCAAGACCATTCATGATAAAAAAAAAAAGCTGCAGAAAATTGGAATAGGTGGTCTTATCTCAATTGATAAAAGCCATCTATGACAAACCAATATCTAACATCATACTGAATCGTCAAAAACTGAAGGCTTTCACTCTGAAATCATTAACAATACAAAGATGTCCACTGTCATTACTCCTTTTCAATATAGTTCTGAAAGATTAGCCAGAGAAATTAGACAAGAGAAAGAAAAGGCATTTGCATAGGAAAGGAAGAAGTTATTATTTGCTGATGACATGATAGTCTATATAGAAGACCCTAAAAACTCCACCAAAAGACTCTTAGAATTAATAACCAAATTTGGCAACATAGCAAGGTAAAAGGAAAAAACCAACCCTTCCTTAACATCAAGTGGTTTCACATTAACTGGAGACTTCTTCCCTTCCCCTGAATAGTCACTGGTTGAGACTGCAATCATTAGATGTAAAGTCCAGTGAAGTGAGCTATTCCACACCTACAAACTATGAGCTCTCTCTCTCTCTCTCTCTCTCTCTCTCTCTCTCTCTCTTTCTTATAGTTCAGCCTTACCAATAAATAAGGAAGTTTTATCTTTTGTGCTAATATTGTTAGGAGAATTTTTCATGCCCATATCTTGAACTCTGAGTAACTTCTTTGGGGATAACAACATGCAATGTACTAATGATTGTTATGCTATTATTTTGTTATGAAATTGTTTTATTTTTTCCATAAAATTTTTAACAAAATGAAATTCCATATTTTTCTTGTTAATTTGGTATAGATTTGTTTTAAAAAGCCAGTATCCACCAATGGCCAGGAAGGGGACGAGCAGAGTCACCCTGCTCAGGTTGCCTCTGGTCAGATATGCCAGCGGTCCTGCGGGCAATGCACCTTGGGGGTGATTTCACAGGGAATCTTCACGATGTCAGTCAGCACACTGGCAGTCCTAGGCAAAACCAGAACCCACAGAACTCTGCCTACAGTGAGAGGCTGAGAGGAAGCAGGTCTGCACCCACGCGGGCACCGTCTGCTCTGTGCAGAGTCGAAGCCCTTCCCGACCAGCCAGCCTGTGGAACGGGAAGATAAAAGACACCAGCCCCAGGCCTGGAGCCACATGGCTGGAGAGGAAAGCCTGGGCTTGCCCTGAAAGGAGGAGTGTGTAATGACCTTCTCCAGTGACTTGTTAACTCCAACCAGGAAAAGGTTTAGCTGGAGGTGTTGCTGCAGGCCTGTGACTCCATCTAGTCACAAAGTCGAGGCAAGAGGACCAAAGTTTGAGGCCGACCTGGATGGCTTAGCAAGACCCTGTCTCAAAAAATAAAAGGGACTCAACGGTAGCTTGTACTGGGGTCCATTCTCAGTACTGAGAACCATGTTTCTATAATGCTCAGTAGGAAAAATCTATAAGAAGGGTAGCAAAAGATAGGATATTTGAGTATTAATTTTTAATTTTCTTCTGTAATTTCCTTTTATTATAAAAAGCAGTCTATTCATTTAAGTCATGTATATTGAGTAAACATAATGTTCCAGCACTTTATTAAGGCTGCATGATAAAAATATTCATGATTAACAATTTTTCCATTGAGTTGTTTATCCATTTCCAACCCAGACCCCACTGTATAGACAAAGCAATCCTGTGGGCCCCAGGACACCCTCAGCCCACAAACCCGACCCTAAGGCTCAGCTCAGGAGGACAAAAACAGAAGAGGATTTCAAGGTTGCTGCAGGGCTCCTCCTCAAGGTGAGAAAGTGCTATAAATACGACCGTGAATGTGTGCTTAATCACATGCCTCGCAAGTAATCACTTCAGTGGCGCTTCACCAAAACGTTCCTAAGCAAAGTATAATTTCCTTTCTCAATAACACTGAGAATTTTCTGTCCTTTACTACAGAAATAAAGCATGCTGAGTGCTTTCCCAGTTTTTAAAGAGGACCCTGCTGCAGCTGACTTAATCAGCTTTTTAATGTAAGTTCACCCCTTCCAATGTATGCATGTATCTGAATATAAATCTATATATTTAAAAGTTTGCTGAGCTCTTATAATTCTCTCTTATCACAGAATGTACTAAAAGCGAGGTCATGACTCTTGAGTTTATTGAATTCACGATATCCAAAGAATAAGAAATCTCACTGTCCTTCTTCATGGATATTGGATTATTGGAAGACTACTGTCCATCTAGTGTAGAACGAAATCAAATAGGATTCCTCTAAAGTGGGACATTATTCTCACTAGTTCTATAAGAGAGAAAGCTTTTACCTATAATTACATATGTCAATTACAGGCATTATATCAAAGTCCAACATGAATTAGATGTACAGAATAGGAAACCTTTGGTTGCCTTACATTTCATTTTTTAAGTTGGGTCCCCTTATAATCAAGTGATCAATAAACAGAACATCGCAAACAGTATCCATTCCAGGTGTCAAAGATCAGAAATGATCAGCTTGGTGAATATAGAAAGCCAACAGCTATTGGTCTAATGCTTTGCAGCCGATGTCCTGAGAGCATGATCTATCGTTTTTACTTCATGGCCCTGTGTACTTCAGGCACCCATTTCTGTACCTTTAGAGAAGAGACAGCTATGAGTGCATGTACAAATGCCTTACAAACTCAGCATCTGTGGCATGCCTTCATTTCAGTGACCTTATCTGTCCTGCTTTGGGGAGGTAAAGGGCTGCTGTATTTCCTTCGGGTGACTCTGGATTTTTGAGGCCAGCCTTCTCTCATCAACACGCATCCTGCTAGGCCCTCTGTCCATCTATCAAGTGCCACTCTGACAACTGTGAATACAAAATGCCTTTACGAAGGCATAGAGATGCATGTGTGAGAGCTCTAGGCGTGGAATCAGGAGGCACTGAGTTTGCAGAGCCACTTTGGTGCATGCTTCCTAGGTGTGCAGTGCTGGATAGGTCACTTGCATCCATTTCTGCTGTCTCTTAAAAACTAGGAGAACAGTGCACAGCTCAGCTCAGGGTCTGTCCTATAGCAAGTGCCTGATAAAATGAATGCTACCTAGCAGCATTAATAAGAACACACTTCCAAGCTGGGTGTCTACTGGGTATCACCAGGATTCAAATTTCTCCACCCAGGTCCTTGGGGATCACCATGACCTCTGGGCTGTGCTCTGGCCGTGTGTGGGAGCCCTTTCTTCCAGGACCAACCAAGCCTTTCCACAGAACTCACACAGTCCCTCCAGGAGCTGCATGTAATATCGCACAGGAAGTGGTATTTGCTGGGCCTCTGACCTTGGTCTCTGTTATGGTTTGTATCTATTTGTCCCCCCCCTAAAGCCTCATGTAAATCATGGGGCTGTCAAGAGCTTTGCTCGAGGGGCAGGGCCAAAGGACCAGGGCAGGTCTCGAGGGGCGTGGTCAAGAGAGGCATGAACCGTTAAACTGACAGCACATGCTGTCAGAGGTTCTTCTCCACCCCACCCCCCTCCAAGGCAGCCGTCTCTGGAAGGTATGGAGCCAGTCATCCTGGACACAGCAGCATAGTCTCGAGGTCTTGCTATGGAATTCAGGCTGTTTTAAATTATGAAATCTCCAGTAACTGTGAGCTAAATAAACCTTTCCTTCCCTAAACTTGTGTGTCAGGTATTTGTCCCAGCAATGAGAAAAGAGTAATTAAGACAGAATTTGGTACTAGAGAAGTGAGGTCATTGCTGTGACTATATCTGACAATGTGGATTACAAACTTTTGGGAATGGCTTATGGGAATTGATAGGAAAGGTTCAGAGATGTCACCTACAAGCAAAGTGTTAGAACAGCGGCAGCTGTTCTGTTTGGGAGATTCTGGTCAGAGCTCAGACCAGAATGCTGACTGTAAAGACCAGGCTAGAGAGGTTTCTATTGGGAAGAAGGACTTCATTGGTTGTTGGACGCCAGATCATTTGTGTTTTGGCTTGACAGAAAGCTTGGCTGAATTTTGCCTCTGTCCAGAGACTTTGCCTGAGACTGAGATTAAACATGGAGGACTAGCTAATCTTTCAAAGGAAATCATCTCAAAATAGTCAAATATTGGGCAAGTGGCATGGTTATTGCTAGAGGCTCTTATTCGAGTATATGTTGAGAATAAAGAGGAAAGAGCCCAGCAGAATGATTTAAAATGTCATGAGTTTGGCTAGAACAAAAGCCCCAGGGAGGCTGTGGACTGCAAAGATGGAGCTGAGATCTCTATTGCCCAGGAGGAACAGGAGAAAAGAACAGATGTCCTGAGGGCATCACAGGAGGTGGCAGGTTCTTGCCCTTTGTAGCCTCAGAATCACAAGGGTGAGGGACTTTGCTTTGAGGAGAAAGCCACAGAGCCCCATTTTCCAGAATGGATGTGGTGGCCATACCAGGTTCCAGAATGGAGGTGGTGGTCACACCAGATTATAGAATGGTGCCAGCATAGAGAATTTGTTTTTCAGAATCAGGGTCAGAGTGTTCAGAAATCCAGGCACTCAACCCCTACAGCTAAGAGAGAAGGAAGCCTGCTACCGCTCCAGCTGGCAGCAGCCCTTGGCATCATCCACGTGGCACTGGCTTAGGTGCATGCAGAGTGCAGGAATTCTGGCGTTAAGAAGGCTTCCACCTAGATTTCCACACAGCCTGGGGGGCCAAGCAGTGCGCCCCTGAGAGGGCAGTATATAAAGTTGTGAGAAGCCTACTCCTTCTGGGAAAACCCAGAAGTTTGGAAAAGCCAGAAATGTGGATCATCTAAGGAAAACTGCAAAGAGGGAGCAAAGCTGGCCTAAGAGAGAAGCCATGAGAGATGTAACCACCAGAAATGCCATAGGGACAGAGCCACATAGAGCTCACAATTTGTCACAGATTGCTTCGGATGTTCCACATGGAACCACAGGACTTAATGTTTGCCCTGTTGGATTTTGGGCTTATTTTGGCCCCAGTGGTTTGTAACCTCCTGTGTATACCTTTTGGAATGGCAATGTTTATCTTGTGCCTTTGAATGTTCAATGTATTTAATCTTTCATTTGTACAGAGGCTCACAGTTGAGAGTTTGCCTTGGATCTTGGAGGAAACTTGGGACTTGGACTTTTCAGCAATGCTGAAACTGTTGGGCCTTAGGCAACTTTTGGAGATGGACTAAAATGCCTGTTGTAGAAAGGGTTACACATGAGACTTTGGGGGACCAGGGGCAGAATGTTATGGTTTGTATCTAGTTGTCCCTCCAAAGCCTCATGTAAATCACAGGGCTGTCAAGTGCCAGCTCAAGGGGCGGGGCCAAAGGAACAGGGTGGGGCTCGGGGTGTGTGGCCAAGAGAGGCATGAACCATTAAACTGACAGCAGGTGCTGTCAGAGGCTCTCCCCCACCCCAAGGCAGTGGTCTCTGGGAGAGATGGAGCAAATCATCCTGGACATGGCGGGATAGTCTCTAGGTCTTGCTATGTAATTCAGGCTGCTTTAAACTATGAAACCTCCAGTAACTGTGAGCTAAATACACCTTTCCTTCCCTAAGCTTGTGTGTCACATATTTGTCCCAACAACGACAGAATGGTAACTAAGACAGTCTCTGATAACACTTTCTGCCTCCATGCTGAGCACACGAAGGTGTTTTCTGTTTGGTGTCTTCACAGCCTCAGTCCAGAAATGCCAGCTGGTGCGTGACCCCTTCTGTACAATGGCAACTCACAACATTCTCATCACCTTGAAAGCGGGGTGCTCTAGGGAGGCCCTGCGTCTAAGTCGTGGTAATGCCACAGAAAACAGCAGGTGACACATACAGTTCAGTACACTCTGGCTCGACGGCGGCCTGGAGCACACCGCTAGCATAAAGTACAGACACTGGCTGCTCCGAGGGGGCTGCGTGCTGGTAATGTTTTTCCTTCTTTCTACTTTTCTGTTATTTTTCTAATTTTCTATAATTGAGAGTTGTGTTAGTAGCTGCCATCATTTGTCATGTAAACAGCACATTTTGCTTGTTTGTAGCAAAAAGGGAGATGGGTCCTTGGGAACAAGGCGGGGGTTTCTGAGGCAGGCGCTGATGTCCTGTGCAGCCTACGTGGATGCGGTGGAGGGCCCTGTTCCTGAGTGGAGGGAGAAGCCTTGCGGAGCTCCCCTGGGCGTGGGCTGCCCATCCTCCCAGGTCCGACGCCTGCCTCTCCTTCCCTGACTCTCGGGCAGTCCTGAGCAGGGCAAGAGCGGTGCCTTGATGAGGCTGCTACTCCTGGGAACCAGGTCTTACCCTTCGGTTCACCCCCCTAGGTCAGCTCTGGAGACCGGATGGTCCGGAATCAGGCAGGTGTGAGGGGCGCCAGCCCCAGGAGGCCCCCAGGGCCCCCAGACCTGGGACTGGGGATCCACAGCTGGGCTTGGGACCTCCTTCCCAACAGCGCCTCTGTCCTCCAGCTGGGGGAGCTCGTAGGCTCCCTGCCGGTCTCCCCCTGGGGACCTGGGCATGACTGCGCCTCCTGCTCGGCCTCAGGTGCCCGCGGGGGAACGGGGCTGTGGGCCTCTGTCCCCTGGGACACAGGTGTGCGGTGGGGGGGATGCGAGGACCCCAGGTCCAGGCGGCTCTGAGGAAGTCGGGCCTCAGCTGGGTGACATTTTGAGATCCCGCCCTGCCTGGTGTCACATTTGGGTGGGGTCCCACCTGGGTGACTCTTCTGGGGTCTCATCCTACCTGGGTGCCCCGCAGAAAGTCGTCCGCGGAGCAAGTTCCCATGAAGGGCAGCTGCAGGTGCGTGTGCGGGTCGACGCCCCCCGGCAGCACTAGCTTCCCCGTCGCGTCCAGCACGCGGGTTCCCGCAGGCGCCCGCAGCCCCGGGCCAAGCGCGCACACCAGGCCGTCCTGCACCAGCACATCGGCATCCTGGGAGCCCTCGGGGTTCACAACGCGGCCCCCACGCACCAGCAGCCGCGACATCGCTGCCCTCGCTGGCCTGAGCAGACTGGCCTGGACCTGACGGGCTTTGAGGCCCGCCGCGCTCCGCCCCGCCCAGGGAAGGGCCGGAGCCAGCGTCCAGCTGTCCGAGCAGCAGCGCGCCGCCGCGCTGTCTCCCCGCGGGGATCTTCCCAGGCCTCACTGACAGTGGGGCCCAGACAGAACTGCACAGCAAGACCCCGTCTCAAAAAACAAAAACAAAAAAACCCGCTCTCATTCTTCTATCCCGCCCCTTTCTTTGACATCTATCTCTTTCTTTCTACAGTTTCCTCTGGGAAAGGTTTATTGATTGACTGAGATACCCTGGAAATCTGCATAAGTGACTTTTTACAGTAAGAATAAGGCGTTTTTATTGTAATGTAAAACCTTGCATTTGTTTGCAGTGAATCCTTCAAGGGAACAAGAAAAGAAACACAATAATCTTTCCCTTACTGCAGGTGAAAGGAAGCAGGCGCCAAGGGGAAAGTCCTAGAGCTACCCTGGACTGGCCTGGACTGGACTGGCCTGGCGGGGTAAATGGGCAATTTTTTTTTTCCTTTGCAGAAATAAACCAGCGTTTCTGACGGGATTCGTAGTTGTTTGGGGTAACATCACGAGTTCCGGGAATGAGCATGGATGGCCAGTGGGCCCCTTTCCTTCTCGCCCAGGCCCACCCTTCTCAGGAGAAAGTGGGCAGCTCTCCGGAGCTCAGCAAGATGACCGGCAGACCTTGCGCAGGCTTTGGCCACTTGGACAGGAAATTCTGGGGACAGGTACCAAAAATACGGACTAGGAATGCATGTCTCCCCCAGGCTCTCTGGAGAGGATGTGCAGGGGGCCAGGAGGGTGTTCCTGACAGGTTCTATGTCAGGTCAAGGAAAGGACTACTTAGTGTCTGGCATGAGAGCCCCTGGATGTGAATACGCAAGGCACTGGGCTGAAGCCCTCATGTTTACTATTTCATTTCTAGAACTTCATGGCACAGGAAATATTATGGCCATTTTACAGATGCAAAAACTGGAGCAGAGGTTGACAGCCAAAATAACATGCTACTTTGATCAGATTTTAAGACCAGAGGTACCCAGACCACATTATATTGCTGAATGAGAATACATAGTATTTTCTGTCAATTGATAAAGCGACTGCTTTTCTCCAGACTGCAGGAGCTACTTTCTTGCTGTTGGGACAAAACACTCAACACTCACAATTTTAAGTAGGAAAAGTTTCTTTTAGTCCCGTTTGTGGAGGTGGCAGCCCACAGCTGGCTGGCTCCAAGGCAGAGGTACTGGGCAGTGGAAACAGTCCACGGCAGGGTAGACAGGCAGCAGCAGCCTTCCCTAGGCATGCACTTTTGTTTAATCCAGAATATAAACCTATTTGTTGGTGTCACCCATATCCAGACTGGACCTTCCCTCTGCAATAAATCCATCTCCCACACTCCTGAGACAAGGAAATGAACATTATACTGTACAGTGAAAATGCCAAGGCAGGTGAGCTGTTTGCGGCCCATACAAAGGAAGCAGGCAGAGGAAGCTGTCATAGCTCACCACAGATGCACACAGGGCTGGCACGCACATCTATGTGGGCATGCAAAGCACTTCTTTGAAATCTACAAAAGATTCGTCAGCTGCACTGGTTGCTTTTTCCTTTTCAGAAATTCCTTCTAGCTCTAAAATTTTATAAACATTACTGTTTCTGTGATATCAAGAAATACAATATTTCTCCTTCAATATAATGTAAGGTAGGGACAAAAATGCAATCACAGCTAACTCTGAACCAATGTTTATATCCACATTCACTTTCTATATTGCTTGCTTCTCACCCGGCTAGACAGGGACCTACCTGAGTGGAACAGGTCCTGTCGGGTGACAGGGGCAGACTGGACGATGCAGCACAAGACAGGCCTGGGGCTGCAGCAGACTGGTGAGCAGCCAGGCCTGAGTGTGTCCTCTTCTTTCAATGGTCTAATCCCCACCCCCATCCCACTTTCCTGTCCCTATGGATGACTGAAGACTGGGAAGCAGTAGCGACTCAAATGCTGCAGACAGATGCCTTCTTTGCCCCTAGGGTGTAGGTGGCCCGGCACCCCAGGGCTAGGGTGGGGTCCACCACACAGCCAGAACTCCTTTTGTTTGCACATTCTTTTGCCCCTCTAGGGAGCAGATCTGAACAGCATCCTAGAAAATACATTTAGTCAGTGTACACCCTGGGTGAATCTTCATATACAGTGCATCTGGTGTAACTATTTTAAAATCCAGTTTATTGAGACACCATTGATATGAATTCCTTTTGTCCTCTGCAATTTCAAGGGGTGCTCAGTGGCAGCCACCAGCTCCCAGACATGCATCACCCCAATGAACTGCTGAAGGGCATAATTTCTTCACAGATCTGTACACAGTGGTAGCTCAGCTCAGGAACGATTCTGGTCACAACCTGAGCTGGGTGAGAATCCTATCAAGTTTTAGTGGTTAGGCTCGCTGTTGACTTACGGGGAAATCTGACTCAGTTCTTGCCCAGTCTGGTTTGTGATAAGAATTACAGAAAAAACTGCGTTCCTGAACCATGGAACCACTGCACATTTTACTGGAGACTGGACCCGGAGCATGTTTTGAGACAGAGTACACCATCAAGCTACCCAGACTGGGCTGGAGCTTGTCATTTCCCAGAGTGCTGGGAATGTACGCATTTCCCACTGGACCTGGCCAGAGAATAGACTTTCTAACAGTGTTCCATTCTAAAAATGGAAAGACAATAAACTTCAAAGACAAATATACACATAGTTTAATGTCATTAAAATGAAAATTAAAA
>PVKN010015954.1:0-18177 GCA_004027915.1 Capromys pilorides
GGGGTTGGAAGCCATGTGCTTGTGACTGGGGTTGCAGGGGGCTGGGAGGGCTGGGGTGTGGAGGTGAGGAGCGCTCACCTCTTAAGCTCTCCTTCTGGGCTGGGCTGCAGGGCTGAGGCCACACCCTTCCCATTTGTTCTGGCTCCGGTCTGAGGCAGCCTTCCTTGGAGTGCTCAGGGCACAGCTCAGGGCTGCTCACGCTTGCCCAGGCTTTGTTTGTTTCCACCTGGACTGGAGACAGGAGCAGGGAGAGAGGGGGGAGCCACGTCTCAGCCTGGAGAGGGCTGGAAATAAGGGACTGAGGTTTTCACTGATGTAGGGGGGCGGGTGCTGTGCTGTTCCCAGGGAAGGTGGGGCTGTGAAATCACCCCAAGCTGCCCCCATATGCTTCGCAGAACGTCAGTGTGGAGGTGTATGAGAGTCAGATATGATGAATACATACTTGAGAATATTCTCAGGATGCCAGCGTCTCCTTTTGACTCAGTCCTCAGCCGTCCACCCCCAGTCTCATCAGTGGGGCCACAGCAAGACATTGCCCACTTTGCATTTTCCCTCCTTTCTTCCTTCGTGATCACTGCTGTGAGGAGGCAGAAGAGATTTGACCCCCAAGCTCAGTACATGAAAAGTCAAAGGTCTGGGGGATTCGTAGGCAGGACAACCTGGGCTACAGGTCACAGTATCTGGTCGCACAAGGACTGTTCTGCAGATGCTCAGCTGTGTCAGGGGAGCTGGCGAGGGGCAGGGACCCTCCATCCCATCCTGCAACAGAGGTGAAAGGATCCTGGGGTGCCAGGCTCTGAGAGCGTGGGCACCCATAAAGCCAGCTGGAAGGAGCCTGCTCAGGGGTGACGCGGCTCCTCTGTTCCCCGCGCAGATTCTGGGGGGAAGGCTAGAGCCTGAAGCGACCCAAGGACTCCCGTGCCCTCCTCCCAGGTCCCTCTGGATTTCTGCCTTCTTAGCTAATCCCTTGGTAGCTGTTAAGGCAGAACCCAAGAGTTTTCCAAGGCAAATGTTGGAATACCTCAGCTGACCCAATTCTCACGAGCGGGGCTGCCTCTAAGGAGCATCCAGGCCTGGGCTTTCTCAGCAGACAGGAAGTGGATGAGACTTGTAAGCTCCAGCGCCCACTCAGAATTCGCTTTAGCACCACAGGGAAGTCTGTGTCGCGGTGAGGGTGAGGGTCTTGCGCTCAGAAGGGCTCGCGTCACCTTCACGGTTTCTGGTTTCTGGCCCAGATAAACAGGCACAAATGGAAAGGGGCTTGGAAGTCCTTTTTGTGAGTGTCTTCAGGTATGGTGTCATGGCTACCTTGATGTTCTCAGTTGATTCAAAACATTTATCTTTCATAGTCACTTTGATTTAGGAGAACAGCTTGAGGCCATGCAGGGCCCAATCCAGTGACCAGGTGGGTGAGGGCTTACAGTCATGTTTTTGCAAGACAGCCCTCAGCAGCAGTATTCACCCTATTTTTGATCATATCTTATAAGGGAACTCGAAAAAGGTGACTTCCAGACTGCTTCAGAGAGGGGCAAGCACAATAAGATAAACGTGTTGGAAACCAGAGAGCGTATCTCGAGGGAGGTGAATGGCAATGCAGCTTTTACTTTTATAGTACATTATAAAAGAATTTCATCATTCACCATATATTTGATCATCCCTTATGCACACCATTGGTGGGTTTGATCTGACTCCACTTCATGACCCTGACTTGCTTATTATTTTTCCTCATTTATTTTTATAAGAACTGGCCTTTTCACTGTAAGAAAGTTAAAAACTAAACCACTGGGCACTTTCCAAAATCATGTAAGCAAAAGGTAAGCACTCTGAGGGTGCTGAGAGGCCCCGGCCCAGTGCACAGGGACCTGGGGTTACCCTGGCCTTGGCTTCCCTAGGGACCAGGCCCTGGCACCTCATGCAGGATCATTGGCTTTGAGGAGGAGGAATCTCTGTGCTCACCCAGGACTGGTCTGCAGGGCTGGGGGAGCACACTCCCATGGCTGCTACTGTATGTGTCATGGTGCACCCACCTTCCAGCGGCCTCTGTGTGTCACATGAGCCCTCCAGGCTTCGTGCCTTCTAAAAATATTAATGATACGACCAACATTCTTTTGTGGACTGTTGGTTGTGAGTATGCCTTCTGTTTCCCTGGGGACCAGGGAGAGGCGTTTGGTGGCTTCTGGGTTGTTCTCTGTGCATTTAGTCACCCACCTTGGAAATTTCTATACATAGGGTAGAAAGGACAGGTGTCTTTTGTAGAGAGAAGGAAGAGAAAGAGGAGCAGGAGGGAACACTGTGGTGCCCTGATCCTCCCTGAGGTCCCTTGTGAGTGCTCCTAAGCATGATGCAATCTCTGTCCTCTTTTGTCCTCTTCTGTCCTAGGGCATCTTTGGATGGACAATTGAAGTAGAACCTGTTCTCTGTGCCTCCCCAGCCCAGGTGTCCCCCAACTCTGGCTGTCCCCTCCTTAAGTCCCTTTGCCCCTCTCTGGTGAGTTTAGTTCCACCAGTTTAGTTCCTGTTGCTACCACTGGCAGGGTTCAGTCTTCTGCCCCCCGGACTGACCAGCGCACCATCCCTCCTCTTGGCCCACGCCATGATGGTTAGGCTCATTAAAATGCTGACCGTGTAGCATGTGGATGTGGTCTTTCTGCGGTCACATTCCCCAAGGATAGTTCTACGGGAAAAGTCACCAAGGGCCCTCTGCTCCCAGAACCCAGGATGTTGGCTTCTGTCCTTTGGTGGGACTGGCATTCCCCAGTGACACAGAGAGCCAGGGGCCTCTGGACTGTGATCTCCCACTCAGGCGGGGTGAGGAGAGGGGCAGATCGAGGCTGCCTTTGAAAGTCGCCAACAAAAACAACAGTGACAACTAAAAAATAATGAAAACCAAAACTTTTCCTTTCAGTTAACTCTTTGGGTGGTCTGGGGACTGTGTCCTCAGTCTGTGTGTAGAATATTTTGGGGCTGAGACTTGTCACATCTTGCTGTCAATGGACATCTGTGATGTGGACATCTCGCTGTGGAGAGGCCCTTTTCCGACATAGTAGAAGTGAGCATTCATTCGTTCTGTGTCCTTAGTGTAGGGTTCTGGGATCTCTGGGTACATGTGGGCAGATGTGGGAGACTCAGTGACCAGCAGTGAAAGCAGGGTATCTGTGGATGCCATGTGATTTCTTGCTCCATCTACTACCTGCACAACAAGCCAGGCAGTACTCTGGGCTGAGGTAGATGGATGGCAGTCTGGATAGACTAAGGGAGTGGACAGGCCCTGTGTCACTTCCTTCCCTCATGACCTGATGCCTGTCTAATTCCCTCAATACAATTGCCCTGGTCTTAGTTATGGGACAAGATGGGGAAGATCATCCAGCCTCCTGTTTGCCATGAGTTGGTCCCACATAGGTGGAATCTGGGTGGTTGCTGTGTTGAGCCGAGAGGCCTCAACTTTATGCAGGTTAGCCTCTTACCTCTATGCAGCACAGCCTCTAAATTGTGCAATTGGTGTTGCCTTCTTGCTGTCCCCCTTGGCATATGAGAGTTCTTGAACAGCAGCTGATTTTCTAGACATGCAGCTGCCCCTGCTACCAACACCAGATATTGTCTCCCAGGCCCATAAGGAAGGGATGCCCCGGATGCTGCATGCTGTGGCTGATTGGGTGGCCTGGCACACGTCTCTCAAGGTGTAAGGTGGGACGCCACCTGAGGGGCCATGCACAAGAAAAGCAGTCAGGACCTCTGGCCCGTGGGCTTGTGATTTTCCAGTTGGGAAGACTCTTTCCTTTAGCTGTCAGGATTTCTCATAGTGGTTTATTTGTTTGTTTGCTTATTTATTTATTTATTTTTACTTGCAAAAGAAAACATCATTTCTCTTGCCCAAGTTAATCACAGAGGCAAAGCCCTCTGATATAGGGAACACTTTAGGATGAATGCTATCTGGGAAATGCTATCTGGGTCTCCTAGATAAAAAAGTGACTGCCTGCACACACACACACACATACACACACACACACACACACACACACACATTTCTGGATTTCTGGAAATGCCAGCTCTTCCACCTATTTCTATGTTTCCTCTGAGTGTGTGTGCTCAGCTCCCAAGGGGGGCTTGGAGGTAGTCATTCTTGAAAGATAATCCTCGTCAGACAAATGCCCAGGGCTGAAGAAGCATCGCCTGACATGTGAGCAAGTGTTGTCATTTGGATAAGTGTATCTGAGGGCCTATGTGTCAAAGGCAGGATCATCAGCCTGTGACACTACTGAGAGATGAGAGAACCTTTAGGAGGTGGGACCTGGTGGGACAGAGTCAGGACACAGTGTGCCCTTGAAGAGGATCCTGGGATCCTGCTCCTCCCTTGCTCTGTCTTTACTTTCTGGGAGCCATGGGTGAAAAGACCTCCTCTGCTGGGTCCTCCCACCATGGGCCCAAGGGACCAGTGGACTGAACCCTTGGAAACTGTGAGCTGAAAGACACCTTTCCCTCTTCAGTCTATCTCAGGTGCTTGTCACAATGCTAGAAAGCGAATATAGTGTTTTCTAGTTTGAGCCCCTGCCCAGAAGTCTGGGAATCAACCCCCTAAAGAGTGTGATGGTCTTCGGCTGCTGGGCCCATTGTACATGGTGTCCTTAAGAGGAACAGTAGGGCAGTGTTGTTCTAAGCTGAGGGAGGTGCTGGCCATGTCCTCCATCAGATGTGCTGCTGTCCCCTCCTAGGCTTATCACCCTGACCCCTTGCAACCATAGGCCTTTTCTCTCGTGGTGCAACTAGTGCTAGCAGCTTGGAAACTGATGAGAAGAGGTGGGAGGAAGACTCCTTTTTCCTTGGAGTGGGAGTTTATATCTTTCTCTAGAAGTAGCAATTTGTAGATTAACAGGCAGGTTGGCTTAGAATGGGCTTTCAGGGTTATTCAGTCTGACTCCCTTAGATTTATGAACAAAAGTTGAAGTGGCAAGGGTAGGGATGCTACTGGCAGGACTTCCTCTCTGTTTGGGGTCCTCAGCTCTTGGGTGTCTAGAGACATGCCTGCCTGTCTGGGTCTTTCTCTGGTTATCGATCCGGGTATCTTTCCTTCACATGCAGCTTCTTCCTCTCCCTCATACTTTTGTTCACTGTAGCATCTCTTGCTGCTATTTCTCTACCTGCTGGCACATGAATGGCCAAGCATCTCACACGAATACTTGCAAACAGGAATGCCATGCCAGTTTGTAGTCTTCTACTTCTATTTTTTTCCCTCTTTTTCTCCTTCTGTGTGTTTGATACAGTCTTACCACGCTGCTCGGACTCATGTGCTCCTCCTGTTTTCAGCCTCTTCAGCACTGGAATTATAGGTGTGCACCACCACTGCTGGTGTCTCCTTTTCTTCTTGTAAAACAGGATGACTACCCAATTGATAATAGGATGATAATTAGCTTTACTCCTATTTTCTAGCAACTAAAATTGCTCCCGTTGAATCCTTACATTCCCTGGGGATCATCAGTTTACATTTCTGGGGTGGTTGATGGGGATGAGTGTTCAGTGCAACTGTGGGTCCCCCCAAAAAACTAGGTGCCCCATCCAGAGATTAGCATGCTCATGATGGGGCTGTGATTCATATGCCTTGCTACCAGGTGACTCTGAGTTGCTGGTGGTACAGAACATGCATGACTGTCCATTTGGCAGCATCGCACAGCTACAGTACATGCATGACTGTCCATCGGGCAGCATGGGACAACTACAGTATATGCATGATTGTCCATCGTGCGGCGTGGGACAGCTACAGTATATGCATGACTGTCCATCGGGCGGCGTGAGACAGCTAAAGTACATGCATGACTGTCCATTGGGCGGCATGGGACAGCTATGCATATTACCACTGGTGGTATGAGGTGCCCAGTGGGCAGTCAGGAATGTGGCACTAGCTCTTTGAACCTGTAGGAATGGGTTGAACTTGGCCTTATTACCCCAGGCTTATAACTTTATGCTGATTTGTAGCCATGAAATGAATTAGTGTGTTTGTGGTGCCTTGTGGGGGCCTAAGGACTGTTCTGATGTGGCCCTCAGCCCCCGTAGCACAGGGAGGCCAGAGTTTAACCTTGGGGGACCGTGGCTCAGGAACATTTGCCTTCCTGAGACTCAGCTGCCATTTAGGATCACCACGGAGCTGATGTCTTGTGGAGAAGGGGCATGGGGGCCCTTGGAAGGAGGGAGCCACTAGCCAGGACCAGCCGTGGAATTTGTGACTCCTGTGGCTCTTGCCTTCTGGAGTCCCTTTCTCCATACACAGAAAGATGAAAAACCATGTCGTATCACCTGTGCTGGTCTACAGATGAGTATAATCAGGGCTGAATTTATTATTATATATTCATTTTTTACTTCTGATTTAAAAACAAGGCATCCTTGCTTTTGTGGTGCTGGGGATAGAACCCAGGGTCCTATGCATGCTAGCAAGTGAGCTAGGTCCAGTCCTACCAGGCCCTGGCCCCAAGGCTGTGAGGTTTCTTTCAGGGGTGGCTGAGCCTCTGTCCTTGCCCAACAGGGGTCTGGAGCACCCACCTTTTGGCTTGTGCTGTTGAGTCAGGACACAGGGGCCTCATTCTGTGGGTCTGGAGCCCAGGCCTCAGAATCTGGGCCGAACACTGCATCTGCCCATTATCTGTGGTCCAGATTTAGGCTCGTGGGGATCGAGATGACAGAGGGAGAGTTTGTTATAGGAAACAAGGGGGGTTTTGAGGTAGTCCCTGGCATGAGCTGCAGAACCTCCCTCCATCCCCCATGGGGCCCAATAGCTACCACAAGATGACTGGCTGGGTTTCAGCCAGTCAGCTTTGAATACACCACAGAGGGAGAAAGATTGCCCTGGGTCGACATGACCTTCAGAGACCAAAGTCGTCTAGGCCCCTCCTCTCCTTAGGTCAGAGAGACCTGAGCAGGCAGAAGCCTCCTGCTGGCCTTGAAGGAGGGCAGCCTGAGGGGCCAGGAATGAAAAGCAATCCCCGTGTATATGTGCATGCATGTGTATATGTTTGTGTATGTGTATGTGGGTATGTATATGTACCAGTTTCCTATAATGGGTGTTTTCATTCTGTATCCACAATATGTTTTAATAAAGGAACAGGGATAGAAGATGATCAAGAAATAATATGTCTGTACAATTTTCCCCATACAAATACAACTCTAATGTACCATAAACACACACAGTAATAAAAACACGGGATTTCAGTCCTTCATCTGTAAGAAATCAAATTCTTCCAACAACCGGTGCCTTAGAAGAGAACTCCATGTCTCAGATGGGAGCCCCACCTCTGTGCAAGGCTTAACTTCCCCGTAGGAGGCTCTAGGCAGAGGCTCCGGCCTAACCCAGCCCTAGGCCCTCTACTGTGGAAGCAGGACTGACAAGTGGGGGCTGTTTTAAGCCTCTGGATTTGTGGTAATTTGTTACACAGCATTGGGAACATTATCTGGGCATGGGGTCTGTTTCAATTTGATGTTTTGCTTTAGAATTTGGGCTCAGGACAGAGAGAAGCAGGGGAACATGTCAGTCCTCACATACACACGGTGGGAAGCAGAAAACATTCTCTTAGAAGCAAGTTCCCTTAATGCTGTCTCAACTGCCAAATCTTCATCAAGCCCAGATAAATTGAATAATTAATTCTGCTCCAAGCAGAGAGATGCCACGGATAAAGCTCTGTTTTCTTTTCTTTTTTTTTTTTTTAAATCAAATATGCTTTTCAAAGGCACAGCTTTTCCTTTGAAGTGGTTCACATGCCATTTCCAGGTATTTCCTCAGCATAAAAATGCACAGCGATTTCCCCCCATCACCAAAAGCTGGCACTTCTCCCCTCCTGGCCCTACTTTGGCGTCATGGGCCGATTCTGCCCTTTCCAGCAGGCTGGCCTTGGACTAAATAGCCAGCAAAACAGTTCCTTTTAGGAAGCCTGGGAGAGAACGGTTACCAGGAGGCAGGAAAGCTTTTCCCAGAAATAGTTTGAGGCTTGAGATCCTGGTGGTCCAGGCCCAGTGGGATGAGTTATGTGACTGGGGGTGGCATGGGGTGGGTAGCTGAGCAGGAGTGGGAGTCCCTGCCATGTGGGCTCTTTACCTACGAGTGCCCTGGCACCAACACCCTGCTGCCATAGCCAGTCCTTTAGCCCTCTGCCCGGGAAACTGCAGGCTAAGCCGGAGGCCATCTTGACATTCTTAAGGCTCACCTTGGTCTCCTGGTCTTGTGACACTGATGCCTGCTCTTGTACCCTCTGATGCCCATTTCCCTGATGGTGCTCTGATGGCCCACACAGCACCAGGGATATCTATCTGTCTTGGCAAAGTACCACATGCTGGAAAGCTTACATGGCAAAAATTTATTTTCTCACATTTCTGGAGACCAGAAGCTATAAAGCAAGGTGCCAGCAGGGTGTGTGCCTTGAGAGGGCCATGAGGGAAGATGTGCCCAGGGCCCTCCCTGGCTCCCTGGTCATCCTGCCCCTTTGTCTTCACCTTGTTTTCCCTCAACTTGTGTCTTTGGATGCAGATTTCCAGATTTTTATGGGAACACCAGGCAGACTGGGCTAGCCCTCAGTGACCTCATTTGAGTCTGATTGCCTCTTTTTTTTTTTAATGGCCGATTCAGCCTGCCCTGGGGGTGTGGCTGGCACAACATGTGGTGCTGGGGATCGAACCATGGTCCTGTGGTTGCCTAAGCTTTCCTAAGCAGGTGCTTTCGACCGCTGAACCGTCTCACCAGCCCCATGATGGCCTCTTTCAAGACCCTCACTCTGTCCGAACACAGCTGCATCCCTATGTGCTGGGGATTCGGTGCAGCTTTAGCCCGGGCCTTGTGGTGGGGAGGGCAGGGCTCCGCTCAGGACAGGAGTGAGGACGCTGTCTGACCGCTCATCTCCCTGGGAGGCCATGAGGGAGCAGGCGCAGCAGTGCGAGGGCAGGCGCATCAGCAGCCAGGCGTGTCAGCTGCCAGAGTGTCCACGTGCTTCTTGTAAACAGATGTGTTGTAACTTCAGGGTTAACGCCAAGTGCACTTCTTTGCAAACCTGTCTATTTTCTCTGCCTCAGTTTCCCCAGACCCGACTCCTTACCTAGGGCTATGGAAACAGCTCTGGAACAGGTCCACTGAGGCTGCGGTTGTCTAGGACTGGCTCCTGCGCAACCTCCCCGCCACTGCCGTCTCTCTTGGAGTCCAGAGAAATTTTATAATTGTCAGAGCTCTAGAGATGGATGATAACCCAGACGTTAGCTTTCCTCCACAGCGCTGTGGTAAAGCTCTCTCTTGAACTACTGATAATACAAGGGCTGGTTTGTTTATTATTTCTTTAAGCTGTGTTTAAGAGAAGGGGAGTGCTGGGTTTTCTAGAATAATTACCCTCTTTATTTTTGTAATTTCTGATTGATGTAATTCCAAAAGATAAATACACGTGCACACACACACACACACACACACACGCATGCACACGCACGCATGTGTAATGCTAACTGCTGCTTTAAGGGTGATATCCATAGACCTTTATTTGTGAAAGGGCCAGTTGAGGCCAAAGGCTCCAACCACCTTCCTCTCAACCCCCCACCCCAAATAAAATAGTCAGGTTCTAGTGAAAGAAATATTTTCACCACTGTTCTGAGCCCTGAGCAAAGAATAGCGTTGCTCTGAATGCTGGGCCCTCGAGCTTCCTCTGCAGAATGTTCATAGGTTTAATATATGGCCGGATAACATAGGGTGCGCCCGTGCTCCTCGCTGTGCTCCTCACACCCCAAACGCTCCTGAGGCGTTTTGTGCAGGCGTGTAGGTTTCACCAGTGTGCCTGCCTGCCCTGGAGTCGTGTCCTTTGAAGCCTCTCACCCTGCAGAGAACTGTGAGGCTTTGAACAGCATGAGTCACAAAGGAGATTTTTGCCCACACACAGAGACCTGCACAGCATCTTGGTCAGCAGTAGCGGTGTCTCCTGGAAGCACAGAGAATGCTAGCTTAAGCAGTTGTACTGTGTTTTGGAGTCCAAAGAATTAAACAATGACTAGGCCACAATAGACAGTTAATGTTCTCTTTATTTAAAAACAAAAATGTCTGTGGCTTGACGGCCCAGGGAAACAGAGAAGAAGAGAATTCCCTTGTTTCAAGCAGCTGGCTTGTGTATTTTTTTCTGGCTGGCATATGCATTCACCTTAATGGAAATAACACTCACACGTCCCCAAGGTTGGCTGGAGCCATTTTTACTCTACCATTTTATATGCCTCTCTAAGCATAAATATGCACAGGTATAAAATGAGTCATGACTTAGACTTCATGCTCTTGGCTCTGTGTTTGTCCTAAAACTGAAAGCTCATCAGTTCAAATCAGAACAGAAAAATCAATAAAATATACAAAGCTATAGTTTGTAATGTGGCAAGAGATGTTTTACAAAGTGCCTGTGGTCCTTGCTTCTGTGAGCAGTTCCCTTGACTGCTGGCAACTGCACCCCATGAAAGTTGCTGGTGGAATAAGCTCCCCCAATGGAGATCTAGAACCTTCTGGAAACTTCCATCCCCTCTCTAGGACTTTATGAAGTCAGGTGGCCTCCCTGTGGCCCCAGCATAGCCTCTGCCTATGCTGTCTACCCCCGTGCGTCTCCTATTAGCTTTCACCAATGAAGGCAGCATCACTTGATGCCCCGTCAGTTGTAAAGATGAATGCGAACAAAGGCCCTGACATCCAGGAGGAGGGAGGTTGCTACTGTTATGATTTTTGCAACATTTTAATGAAAATAAAAAGAACTAAAGATCTCTGAAGGGCCGGCCAAATAGCTCAAATAGCTAAAGCACCTGTGAGCAAGTGCAGGGGCCAGGGGTTCTATCCCTGGGCCTGCTGTGCCGGCCCTGCCCCCAGTGTGCACTGAGATGGCAATTAAGACTGGGTGCTGTGGCACCTGCCTGTAATCCCAGCTCTTGCGAGGCTGTAAACAGGCGGATTACTACCAGTCCGATCTAGTAGTGAGACCCTGTCCCTTCCCTAAAATACAAAAAGAAAGCGGGGGAGATTAGAGTGGTGAGATAGCTCAGCTGTCTAAAACACCTGCCTAGGCAAGTTTAGACTACCGCAGGGACTGCGGTTTGATCCCCAGCACCACATGCTGCACCAGCCCCACCCCCAGGGCAGGCTGAGCTGGCTGTAATGTGAATAGTTTTTTTTTTTAAATAAACTTGCCATTGTTTACAAACTGCTGGGCATGGTGGTGCACATCTATAATCCCAGCACTTGTGAGGCTGAAGGAGGAGGATCGGTGTGGGTTTGAGACCAGCCTGGGCTACAGAAGTGAGCTCAAGGCCAGCCTGAACTGCATAGTGAGACCCTGTCTCAAAAAGAAAAAACAAAACAAAACAAAAAAACACCAGATACAAAGATCCCTGAGAATGTGTCCTTGAGTCTCTTAGAGGAGAAGGCCGTTGTAGGTGAAAGAATTGCAGGTTTAAGATAGAGTGGTAGTCTGGATCCATGAGAAGCTGCAGATCTGTGCAGGTCCTCATAGCGCATGTGGGATTTTTGTGTGTCTGTGTACCTGTGCTGCAGGAGATTGAAAAATGTCCACAGATCCTCCCCTTGTGGGCATTCTACTCCAGCAGTGTGGCCTTGAAGATCCTCCCAAGAAGAAACATTGCCAGCTTATGCCCACCGATGCCCACTGATGCCCACTGACTTGCTCACTCCATGGGATGGTAGCAAGTGTGACATAGGCAGAGGCTTCACTGCTGCCTAATGGGAAGGCAGAGTTACTGAATGAGCTCGGCCGTAGCCTGCTGGGGTATAGGCAGCTTCATGGAGAAGAACCAGTGTTTCCCCGCCCATAGCCCTCTAGCTCCTGGCCCGCAGCCTGCTGGCTTCTGCATGAGTGTGCTGCCTTAGACCCGCAGCCTTTGGGTGGGCCACCCTGCCGGATGCACGAGTGAGCTCCGATTGCTGAGAGCACCCGCGATTGCTGTTGGAAGCGACAAAGTTTTGGAGTACTTTGATACATTAGCAGTTGGTTCCTGATACACAGAGCGCTTTCTGTTCTCAATTCCAGCCCTTTGTCATTTTTTTATTTTGAGACAGGTTCTAGCAAACTGGTATGCCTTCCCCTCAACCTTTCAGAATGCAGGGATTGTGGTAATATGCCATTGTACCTGATCTATACAGCCATTTTATAGGAAAAGAAATCTTCAAGGGACTTTACAGGAGGATCTGATGTCATCGTATCAGGAAAGACCAGAAAAAGTTGCCTGAGAAAGAATGTGTGGAGGCTGTCTGATTGTCGAGAAATCAGCGAAGGGTTGAAGTAGATTCTGTGGGTGTATTTTAGTGATGTCTGAGCCTAGGTGTAGGACTGGATTAAAAGTCCCAAATAATGGTTGAGGGTGGGTTATAGAGCAAATACATTGTTCCATTTAGGTCCTTACACTTCTTAGAGTTTCTATTACTTTAAGGAAAAAAACATTTTTTTTTGAGCTGAAAGAAAAAAAACCATAATGGTTTTTTAAAAAAGTCTGCCAACCCCGTGTCTCTCTGTCACCTGTGCTGGGGGCCAGCAAGCACTCCAGAGAATGAATACTGAGCCACCTCCCTGGAAGGGCTGTCGGAGCACTGCCTGTGCATGTAGAGTCGTATCTTTGCAGAGCAGTGTGATACTTTAAAATCCATGATATGCAATAAATGGGCTTGATTATGAACAGTAATTTAGCACCAGGAATAGGCAATGGTTTTGTCCCTGAAAAGACAGATAGCATCCTTATGTAGATTAAACATAACTAGAAGGCCTTCGTGAGCAGCTCCAGTGTGCAGCTTGGGCTGTGTTTGTGGAAGGGAGAGGAAGAAGCTGAGCACGTGGCCTTGCAAGAGCCAGGACTTCTGTGGGGAAAGGTCTTACCATAGTGGGGAGTGGGTCAGGCTGCCTGCTGTGAGCATGTCCACCAGGAATGGGGGTGCAACAGAGGCCTTGGTTGGAGACTCGGAGCCTGGGGACTTGGACTTTTCAGCAGTGCTGGAACTAGGACTTTGGCAACTCTTAGAGGTGGACTAAAATGCCTTTTGCATAAAGGGATGTGCATAAATCTTTGGGGGTCCAGTGGTGGAGTGTTATGGTTTGTGTCTAGTTGTCTCCCCAAAACCTCATGCAGTCATGGGGATGACTTCTAGACTTCACGATTGGTTCATGATCCAGAACTGGGGTTATGGGTACAGGTGTGAGGGCTGCTGGGATTGTAGGTGTGAGTGCTACGCCCAGCCTGGGACAACAGCATGAATGCAACAGAAGGGAGACAGACTTGCTGTCTGTTGTCATTGTCACTGCTACTCCTCCCTTTTGCTCTTGCTCTTTGCTGTTTTCCACCACCATGAGCTGCTGCCCTCGGCCACGTGCCACTCTGCCTTGGAGCCCGCAGTGTATGGACTGAAACCTCCACTAACTGCGAGCCAAATAAACCTTTTCTTCCTTAATTTTGGGTGTCAGATATTTTGTCCCAGCAATGAGTGAAAAACAACTGAGACAGGTGTACACAATCTTCTGGAGCACAGAAGCTGGAGTTAGATAAAAAGTCGCGCATTTTGCTGCTGGCAGGAATGTCTGATTCATTGAA
Source organism: Capromys pilorides (assembly GCA_004027915.1). Lineage (NCBI taxonomy): Eukaryota > Metazoa > Chordata > Mammalia > Rodentia > Capromyidae > Capromys > Capromys pilorides. The sequence continues at coordinate 13,566 of PVKN010015954.1, forward strand.
GCCTTTTCCTCCCTACTCTGAACTACCCCTCCTTCCTTCTTTTTTTAGGATTACCCACATCTTTTTTCTCTGTGCTATGCAACATATTTTTTTCTTATTTTGGAGATTTTGCATATAGTTCACTCTGGTAAAACAGTGGTACCTGTGAACATTGACACTGTATGGGGGACCTGTAGAGGCAGCCAAAAGAAAAAAAAAAACCAAACTGAAAAGTTACTCTGCATTTTGGGAAAGGCTGGTAGCATGTTTTTGAGATGTCAGAGCAAGATGGAAGGGGACACACTGGGCTCAGAGTGGGTGGAGCCTACTCAGGAAGGCTTCCTCCAGGAGAGAGCTCAGCTTTGTCAGCTAGGACGTCGGAAGCCTGGAGTACTCACAGATGAAGTGAAGCTTTGAGACCTGTTGTATAGCAGCATCGCTTGGATGGGACAGAACTGAGCTGAGTTAGAGCTACAGTCCTAGTCGCTTACTCAGAGCAAGAAGAATTGTAGTTCGAAAGCCAGTAGAAACCCAGAGCATTGAACTGCCACTCTCTTCATCTTTAGGGTTCTGTCTGTGGTCCATGATCCCCAAATATGCAGGTAAACTGAGGTGAGGAGTTTAGTGGCCTGCCCACAGGGCCCGAGGCAGACTGTACCCTTTGATGCAGCTTCTACTCTACTCTGTGTCCTCATTTGCTTTGAGGCTGGCCACCTGTCACCCCGAGCCAGCCTGGGTCTGGGCAGCGGGCCATGCCGGGCTCCCCGAGTGAGAGAAGGTCATCCGTTATGTAAGCGTCATCCATATTCTGGCTGATGATCTGGGTGACATTTAATTTGCCCATTAGGTGGAATAATTGAAGATTGTGTTACAAGCATCATTACTGTGGCAGAGTCTCAGTCATGAGAACAGCATCAGTTATTTAACATCACCTTGTGTGCCTGGGTTAAGTGAGGGTGACAGGAACCAAAGAGAGGCTGCCCGCAGATCCCTCTCCACTGGTGCCTGGGATGTGTAGCGGGGAAAGGCTCTCTCTAGACCCCCTTCTCTCCGCTGAGTGTAGCAGACACCTTGCTTTAGCTGTACCTGGTAGGGGTCACCCACTAGTCCCCTAACCTTTCTCTTAGTTTAAGTGACAAACCGCCCTTAAGGACGCTGCTCCCTAGAGGTTGGGTAAGGCCCGGGAGGAAATTTACTGACTCTTCCCATTCATGTGATGGCAGGTGCTTGTGAATTTGGCAAGTTTCAGCCTGCCTCCCACAAGCCGTGGGCATGAGGGCTTGGGCCACTGCTCTTCCCCAGACAGACTTGCCATGAGACACCCTGGTGTGGAAGAACCAGAGTGAGGGGATGTGAGACATGCTGCCGGCTGCTGTGGGGGCTTGGGCCGGTGTGTTCGGCCGCCCTCTGAGTTTGGGGGGCTGCAAGGTCTGCGGTGCCAGCAATTGCTGACAGCTGTCTAGATCTGCCTTGCATGGGACTTCTGTTTGCTGTCCTCTGGGAATCCGGTGTCCCTTTCAACATGTAGCTCGTTTCTCTGGGGATGTGTTTCTTCTGGGGCTCTGGAGATATCAAGCATGAATGGTTTTCTCCAGCTGGGAGTAGCAAACCGCAGTGGACAGCATCTGGATTGCATTTCTGGAATTGGGTATGCACCTACTGCTCTCGGGGCTCTTTTTGTTTTCATGTAAGGCGCTTTACAGACTTGCTTTCCTCCCCTTGCCCTGGTGCATTCTTTTCCTTTAGTCTCTCTTTGCCTTCTGGAGAGCATTGTTCTTCTTAGCTCCTGCTTCTTTGGCCTTGTCAGAGAAGGTGGACATTGCACTTTTTATTTTGAGCCAGGGACTGGCCCTAAACCATGCACAATAATAGTGCTGGTATTAATTCGTTATGAGGCAACAAGTGATGTCCAGTCTGTGGCTCTGGGCAGGTCTAGGCTGCTTCCTGCTGTCCAGTCTTGACTTTTTTTTTTTTTTAAAAATGCATTTAGTACAGGGTTTATACAGTCTGACTACACAGGTCGGACGCATAGTGATTCTCCTGTTTTTCACCTCCCAAGCACTGGGATTGCAGGTGTGCTTCACAACACCCAGTCTCACTCTTGACTTTTTGTACCAAGCTGGATTTGTAGAAGTAAAGGGAGATGGGGAAGGAAGGTGCAGGGAACAGGCTTAGGGGAGAGAGACAGAAGGAAAGGGAGTGTTCTTGTAACCTGGGAAGGGGTCTGTATGTTTGGCGCCTTGACAACTGGCAGCTGCCCGGGAGCACATTGAAGCTGTGATGTCCACAGCCCTGGCAATCTATCTGCAGCACTGTGGTAGGGTGGGAGGAAGGTGACATAGCAGACCCTCAGGAAAAGTCAGATCCTGCTTGTGTTGGTCACATTGGCTCTGGAAGGTGATTGTACTCTCGCCTGGCCCACCTCAGGGGCTACTGGGATGGACTGAGGTCCTATAAATAGGAAACATTGCATAATTTTAAGGAATTAGGAAGGGGCTGGGGAGATAGCTCTGTGGCGCAAGTGCCTGCCTGGCAAATGCAAGGTCATGAGTTTGAACTCCAGTCCCTCAAAAAAAAAAAAAAAAAAAAAAAAAAAAAAAAAAAAAAAAAAAAAAAAAAAAGAAAAGAAAAGAAAGAAAGAAAAAGAAAAAATTAGGGAAACTCATCCAACCCAGCAAGCAGGCCCAGCATGTGAGTGAGACCTCCCAGGGCCATGGGAAACTCATTCAGTCCAGCAACAAGGTCCAGCATATGAGTGGAACTTCATCCATCAGACAGGCCCCATGTGGAAAACTATAGCAGAACTCCCTGCAGAGAGACTAGAGACAAGATCCCTCCAGCTGATGCAGGAACAGAACATCTTGCCAGAGTGGCACAGCAGGTTCACCTCCAAGGGTGGCAGTAGGAAGAAGTGGAGCTCAGCAGCCAGACCCAAGCCACGCCCACCTGGATGGGTTTGAACTTAGTAGATCCAGATCTGGCGCTAAGGTAAGAACTTTACCAAAGCTCTACACCGAAGGTCAGAAGGCAGGGTTATAGAAAATGATGATGAGAAGGAGCAAAATGTGCTCTTAGGCCCTGAGTCCACCCAGAACAAATGCAGGGGACAATAACATTAAAGAAATTAGAAATCACACACCTGAAATCTCTGAAATAATAGCATCCAAGGGACTGGGGAGATAGCTCAGTAAAATAAGTGCTTGCCTGGCAAGCATAAGGGCATGTGTTCAATCCCCAGTTCTGCAAACAAACAATAATAGCATCTGAAGTAAAGAAACAACTGCAGAAAGGTATAGAGGAAATCGGATCAGAAATAATTTCTAAAATAAAAAAATAAATGATAACTATAAGGAAAAAAGTATTAAGTGCTTTTAAAGAAGACACTGATTAAAAAATAGTGGAGAATAGAAAAATGATGGAATCTTTGGATGAGCAATGTAGGAAAGAAACAGTGTATGAAGCAGATTCAAAGTGCTACACAGGAAATTACATCCTCGATCATAAGCTGGCAATACTGTTTCAGTGAAAATGAAAATACACCTTTAGATCTTAAAGACTCAATTGCAGCTAGTGAAAAGGTAAGAAAAGGTCTCTTATAAACAAACTAGGATGCAGGAAAAAGTAATTCAACATCTGCAAGATGATGCAAAGAAGAACAACGTAAGACTAATAGGTGTCAATCAGAAAGAAGGAGTCAATACAAATGATATAAAAAGAATATGGGCAGAAGTAATAGCAGAAAACTCCCCAAATATGGGGAAACAATTTGACATTCAGGTAACTGAAGCATATAGAACTCCAAAATAATATAAACCCAGTTAAAGCCACACCCAGACATATAATAATCAAGATCTCAGAAATTCAGCACAGGAACAGTATACTAAAAGCTGCTAGAGAAAAGAAACAGATCAAATTTAAAGGAAAACCTATCAGAATAATGGCAGATTTCTCTTTACAAACCATCAAGTCAAGAAGAGCATGGCACAAAGTACCTCAAGTCTTGCAAGGAAACAAATTCCAACCCAGACTGTTATATCCTGCCAAACTGTCTTTAAATTGTAATGGAGAAATGAAATACTTCCAGGATAAAGAACAACTAAAGAATTTCATAATGACAAAGCCAACCCTGCACAGTTTACTAAAAGATGTTTTAGAGAAGGATTAAAATGACCACAACTCCATGAAGGAGAATGGAAAGAACCCATCAAATAGGGCAAACAATTAAACACAGGAGAAAAAGAGGCATACAACAGCAATCTCTCAACTATTCTTTTGTACACAGCAGTAAAATATTTCCATTAGCATATTCTACAAATGAACTTCTCCTGCACCCTATGGGTCACGATTCTTTCTGATTCTACAGGGTGGATATCAAGGAAATAACAGTAGCTCAGTTCCACAAGTGACACCTGGCCACCAGTAAACGTCATGGACACTGCCCCTGTACAGGACATACCAGAACTTTGTGTGATATCCTATCCCCAAACTGTTAGAAGTTCTGATCATATATTTGCTATTCCAGTATTTATGTTATATTTTATTGTTAGTAATTCTTTACTACCATGGAAACTTTCTTAGTTGATATTTTTGTATATATTAACCTATTCAAATACTATGCGAGCATTCTGAATTG
>PVKN010015955.1:0-18143 GCA_004027915.1 Capromys pilorides
TAAAAAAAAAAAAAAAAGATGTGGGTTTTTTTTATACAATGGAGTATTACTCAGCTATAAAGAAGGATAAACTTGACATTTTATAGGTTCATCGATGCTACTTGAGAACACACTCATAAGTGAAATAAATCAAACTTGCATGTATAAGGATTGTATTGTCTCTCTAGTGTGAGAAGTTGAAAGGATAAATAAGGTCTAAAATATACACGATATTGTGAAATGGGAAGAAAATGTTCAAAAGGAAAGAAAAACTGGGATGAGGAAAGGAAAAAACATGGAAGGGAAAAGAAAAAACATGTGACAGTTTAGTTATCTATGACTTTCCATTAGTTCACTGAAAAGTGTACTTAGATTGTTTGATCAATTTGCATGCCTATACCTTTAATCTGAGCAACTATTTTGAAGATAACAATGTACAATGCATCAACCACTGCTATCCTCTTATTTTGAACATATCATTTTCTCTTTAAAACAAAACATAAATAAATAAATGTCAAACTTTCCAGGACAGAAAAAAAGTCTTATCGAGTGTGAGCGAAGTGTGTGCTGCTGCACATCTGTAATCCCAGTACTCTTGGAAGCGGAGAAAGCAAAATCCCAAATTAGAGCCCAGCATAGACAAATTAGGGCCAGCCTATCTCAAAACTTTAAAGAAATAAAAATAAACAGCTGTAGCTCAGTGCAAAGATACTGCGGTTGAGCCCCCTGACAGCCCAAACGCACAAGAAGTCATCTCTCAGCCCACACACAACTGTACACCTGGGCCACAGGTCCCGCCCACTCCTCTACTCCCCTTTTCTGAAACAGAGCGCGGTCCCTTTACGGTCTGTGAACTGGAGGCGCCCGCTTGCCACGGCTTTGCTTCTCCTAGTTCGGGCAGTTTGGGGTAGATAATCATTAAGCTGTAATAGCATCCCAACTCCTCCAGTCACAGATCGCTCGGAAGCAAAGTGCATTCACACCGTGGATTCCCAGCAGAATAGGACTCTGAACCGTTACGGATGCAGCCGGCACAGACAAACACCGCCCCCTAGCCAAGGCCCGCAAGGCTCCCCGAAGCCTCGGCCGCGCACCGGCCCAGCGTCCGCGCATGCGCAGTCAGCCCGTCGCGCTCCGCAGAGCCCCGCCCCCGGCCCACGCCGAGGTCGGAAACCCCAGAGCGCGCCGACGCCGGCGGACCACGGCCGCGCAGGCGCAGGCGCAGGCGGGCTCCTTGGGCCGTTGCTGCCTCTTTCCAGGCGGGTCCTCTGGTCCTTACCAGCGCTGGGGGCGTGGACCCCGGCCAGGCCTGGGCAAGCACGGAGGCGCCGGGTACCGAGGAGGGCGCGGGGCCCTCCACCCCCGCGGCCGCCCCGGCCTCGCAGTTCACCTTGCTGGTGATGCACCCCTGCTGCGGGCCGGAGGAGGCCGGGGCCGAGGACGTCCTGCAGCCGGGCCCGGCCCCCGCGGCGAAGCCCGGCGCGTACCCGTGCGAGGCAGCGGGGGAGGTGGAGGACGAGGCCGGGGAGGACGAGGCCGACCTGCTGGACACCTCGGACCCCCCGGGGGGCGGCGAGAGCGCGGCCAGCCTTGAGGACCTGGAAGATGAGGAAGCGCACTCGGGGGGCGAGGGCGGCAGCGGGGGGCCCCGCAGGCGGGGCAGCGGCGGGGGCGGCGCGAGCAAGACCTGCACCTACGAGGGCTGCAGCGAGACCACCAGCCAAGTGGCCAAGCAGCGCAAGCCGTGGATGTGCAAGAAGCACCGCAACAAGATGTACAAGGACAAGTACAAGAAGAAGAAGAGCGACCAGGCCCTGAGCTGCGGCGGGGCCGCCTCTGCGGGCAGCGCGGGAAGCGTCAAACTGGAGGTGCGGCACCTGGCTGGGACGCTGGGGACTGGGAGGGGGAGGGGGGACTCTGGCGTGTGCGGGCCGGTGAGCGCCAGTCTGGCTGCACCCCTAGGTTCCCAGGTGAGACTCGGTTGAGAGCGCTGGCCTGTTCCGAGCTAGAATCTGTAGGACCACCCGTCAAGCCTTCACAAGTTTGTTGCACCCCCATAAGTGAATAAATTTCATTGAAAAGATGTAACACAACAGCAAGAGCTGAGATTTCAGAGATTCGAGATATGGATTGGAATGGCCATACCGTTCTCTACTATCATGATTCTTAGCGCTCCTATACTTAAGTTTTGTTCTTGATTTCCCCGCTCTTAGTGCCCTATTTTGGCTATTTCTTTTCTTATCCTGAGAAGATTTTTTTTATGGCCCACTCAGCCTGCCCTGGGGGGTGGAGCTGGTGCAGCATGTGGTGCTGGGGATTGAACCCCGGTCCCTGCGGTTGCCTAAGCTTGCTTAAGCAGGCGCTTTAGACCACTGGGCCATCTCACCGGCCCCCTGAGAATATTTAATGTTAATAGGTTGTAACTCAATTTATATTGTTTTTATTTGAACTATGTTGAAAGTTAGGAGCCGGCGAGATGGCTCAGCTGTCTAAAGCGCCTGTTGAGGCAAGCTTAGGCAACTGCAGCGACTGTGGTTCCATCCCCTGCACCACATGCTGCCCCAGTTCCACATCCCCTCCCCAACCAGGCTGAGCTGGCCATAAAAAAAAAGTCCCTATTTTTGCTATAAGTATGTGAGATATTCCCAAGTGAGTGGTGTTCACACTGTGCAGTAGACTTCAAACCAATAAACCTTAGCCATTATTATTGTAAATAGAATTTCAGGGTTGCTAGATATAAGCACATATTTCAATTTGGGTTTCCTCCTTTTAATAAAAATAATCTCAGTGCAAAAAAATCATCGAAAAAAAAAAAAAAAAGAATACTTTAAAAAAAAAAAAAAAAAGGGGCCGGCGAGATGGTTCAGTGGTCTAAAGCGCCTGCTTAGGAGGGCTCAGGCGACTGCGGGGACTGCAGTTCGATCCCCGGCACCACATGCTGCGCCAGCGCCACCACCAGGGCAGGCTGAGCCAGCCACAGGATGAATAGAGAAAGAAACAAGCAAACACAACAAGCAAACAAATAAATAAATAAATAAAAATTAAAAAAAAAAAAAAGAATACTTTAAAAAAAAAAATCATCGAATTTAGTTTAAAATGAGTGAGAAAATAATGTTTAAAAGTGAAAACTTATGAACTTAACAAGCTATCCCATTACTCATATTTTAGACATGGTAATTGTTATAAATATATCCTAAATATCTCTACAATCTATAGTCAGCACATGGCAATTCACATTGGTTAGGGAATGATTGATTTCTCTTTATTTTTATATGTACAGTTTTAACCTATTACAGTTTGGGTCATAATTCCAAATGCTGAAATCCTGAAAGATCAAAATTCCTGAATTTGAAGCACTTAAAATGACTGGCAGGTGCGGTGATACACACGTAAAACCCTACTGCTCAGAAGGCTGAGGTACGAATATCAACAAGTTTGAGGCCAAGGCCAGCCTAGACTATATACTGAGACGCTGACTGAAAACAACTGAAAAAAAAAAAAAAAAAAAAAAATCAGAGTATCTTACACAAACCAGGGTTAAATAAGTACATGTATATATAATACCCAAACCTTATATCCAAGAATTATGCTATATGAAGCAGCTAGAGATAAAATAATTTGTATAGATTAGAATCATCATTAAATAATTTAAAAGCAGCCATTTAAAAGCAACGTTTTATTTTTGCATAGTTCTGAAGTAACTAGGACTAGCTAAAAATCACAAGTATTGTACACTTTAGCTCAAGCTCATTAAAATGTTCTGCAGTGTTAGAGCTGTTCATATCCAAACAGAAAACCACAAAAAAGGTAAACTCCTTTGGACAAAAACTTTCAAATGATTTGCAAAGAGAATTTCAACAGTTGTAAAAGTTTGGACTGAATGACTTAAGGTTGTTCCTGCCACCACCTTCTCTGGTTTTGTGCTGCTAATGTTGTAGAACCACACAGCGCTCTGGGAGTGTGGGAGGGAAGGGTGTTCAGCAGTCCAGTAAGCTGTACCCATAAAATGAAACATTCCTATAAATTTAACTGTCTGGGGAGAGGGAGAAAGAAACCATTTTGTTTTCTGTAAGTATTAAAATAGCTTAGAATTTTTACATTTTAGCCAAATAGTTGAAAGATACAACACTTTTGTGGCATCAGGTTGCCAACTTCTCAAGAGAGAAAAAAGTAAAGAGCATTTTATAGACAACCCAAAGGCCAGTAGAGAGGTCAGGAAGACATAATATCCTGAATGCAGAATAATACAGGTAGTATCCTGAATGAAGACTAACAAGGTGGGCTGGCCAGATAGTTCAGTAGATTAAAGCACCTGCTTAGGTAGACACAAAGGCAGGGGGTTTGATCTTTCCTGTTGTGCCAGCCCCACCCCTTTTTGGCGATGGAGAGTGGGCATGGTGGTGTGTGCCTGTAATCCCAGCGCTTGGGAGACTGAGAAACAGGAAGGGTCACTACGAGTTTATCCTGTAGTAAGACCCTGTAGACCCGGTACTAAATACGTTAAAAAAAGAATAGCAAGGTTAAATTGATATAAGATGGGCTGTATGGTAAAACATTTTATGCTTTGATGTTTAGTGAAAATTTTTGGATGAGATCAATATTGTATCCTGGTTTTATCAGAGTCAGAATGTATTAGTTAACTATAGCAGTATTTCATTATTCCAGAAAAATTGTTAAGTATTAAAGATTTACTCTATCAGGTACCTTGGGTTACATATTTGATAGCAAGTGCTGCTGACTTACTTATATTTTAATGTCTAAGGGTAGTAGTATTGTTTTACCCTGATTTATCTATAACAGTGACAGAAAATTTTACCAGTGCTTTTTAGCTTTTGCAAGACAGTTTATTACTTTTCTCCTAGTCACGTGTGGATTTTGAAGACTTTTTGGTCAATTGCTTCCTTAAGCAGTATCTCACTGCTGCTCTTTTGGTCCCATTAGTAGTATACAGATTAGCTCTAAATTCACTTATTTCATCCAAAAGCAAGCAAACTATTTGGTCTAGGTACTTGGCATTTTTTATAATACTGAAAATAGCTTACAGGTAAATCTTGTCACTCCTCCCCAGTCTTTTGCCCCACTGTTAATTTGAGACCCTTCAAGAGAGTGCATGGATGTGAGGGCAATCTGGCTGCAACATCTGTCACCCCGTTGATGGCCAGGGTTGATTTGGCTGATATCGCTGGCTAGGCAGGTGTCCTTTTCCTCCCTCAATGCTCCATGTGCGTCCCTCCTGAAGCTGTGTACTCTGTCAGAGAGGACAGCCACCCCCAGTAGAGGAGGACCATTCTTCAGTCAGGGCTATACGAGTAGCTACACTCCCCTGCTAGAACCTTTGAACAAGCTCTCAAGTTGCAGAGCCCAAGTTGGAAATCCTGGAGATTGGGAGAAAGGAGGAATATTGTAAAAAATGAACTTGAGCACCTCACCTATGACCTAGCAAGGTATTCTTCCAAAATTTTATAAAAGCTGGGCAAAAGGAAAAAAGGCAAAGACCTATTTATCACATCCCTGAAAAGCCTATTGTTTGGATTGTTATGTTGTGATAACCGTGAGTCTCATCTTGCTTTTATCATGTATCCCAGGAAAGTACAGATAACATACTCTCCATTGTTAAACAAAGAACTGGATCTTTGGGGGATCGTCCTGCAAGACCTACTCTCTTAGAACAAGTCCTCAATCAGAAAAGACTGGTAAGTTGTGTGCTTGTAGTTACAAATCTGTTAAAAAGTAGTCTGTTACAGGTGAAACTGCTTAGTATTTTTAAGATTTAAAAAATAACTACCTATCAGAATTGAATGGTGCCTCTTTAACAGCACACACTAGAATCTGAGAGATTGTTCTAGGACTGCAAGAGCAGGAACACTTTTTATCCTTATCTCAGTTACTCTTCTCTTATTGCTGGGTCAAATACTCAACTCTCAAGATGAAGGAAAGAAAAGTTTATTTAGCTCACAGTTACTGAAGGTTTCAGTCCATATTCAGCTGGCTCCAAGGCAGAGGCACACAGCAGAGAGCAACCTTTCATGGAGGTGGCAGAGAGCAGAGAACAAAATGGAGAAGTGGCAGCAACAATGGCTACAGAGAGTAAGTCTGTCTCTCTTATGTAACATTCAGATTATCTACCCTAGACTGGATGTAGCACTCAGACCTCTAATACCAGCTGTACTGAGACCCATAATCCCAGCCTTGGATCATGAATTAGTCACAAGTTCTAAAAGTCTGGCCCATGGGTACTTGAGGCTTTGGGGGAACAACTAGATACAAACCATAACTGTCTGTTTCTTCATTGACAAAACTAAATATCTGAGCAGAATGACATTTTAGAACAGACTTTTTGTACTGAATTCTGAAGTTTGTGACATAATGTTTTAATGTTATAGAAATATGATTAGACCAATGTTTAGTCTCTGTTATAATCAGAGACATTATTCACTGAATACTGGAATAATTGGATATTAATTTGAGACTATCAAAGAATTTATTCATCACATTATATTCAATATTCACCTGAATAAATTTGTGGTGGTCTTACATTTTTAAAACATTAAATGGGGCTTTAATTTCAAAAATTTAGAAAGAAATTTTCTAGCTTAAAAGAAATCACAAAAAAAGCGGTATTAACTTCTCTGTATGATAAAAAATATTGTAGCCAAAAACAATGCTGAAAATCAAAATACAGAGTAACATAGGAAAAATAATGCAACAACTAGAAAGAAGCAGTGGTTAAATGGCTGAAATGTAGCTCGTCTAGAGCACTGATTCACTCACTTTTCCTTGGGAGCCGTTGCTGTGATGCTCAGGCTGGCCTTAAACTCCTGGGCTCAGGTCAGATGGTCCTGCTGAAGCCTCCCAAACAGCTGGGTCTGCAGCTGCATACTGCCGTGCTGGGCAAAACATTCCATGTTTCATGAGGAAAAAAATTTGACTTCAGTACATTGCAAAATAGAAAAGTAGAAATATTAACCATTACATGACATTAAAAACTCCAGTATTAGTAAAAGTGGTACAGTAACAATAAGCAAAAAATATTTAAACAGTTTTAATTATGCTGAGGGTTCCATGAGGTGAAGATTTCTCTTAATGGCATCCTGTGTTGGCATGGCTCTTTTACAGGGTGGTCAGGTGGCATGCAGCAGGAGGTCTTAATATGGACATTCCTTTTGACTCAGAAATCAAACTTGTTAACATTCATATTTAGGAAATAACTCCTAAATAGGGATAAAATGTAAGGGTATTGCTAGAAATATATTGATCATGAACAGTAAAATAATAATTGAAACAATCTAAACATCCAGTAGTCTCATTACAATTAATTAGATTATTGTGAATCTACTTAAGAGAACACTGGGCAATCTGTACAAGCAATTTTGAAACACAATTATGTAATGCATATAAAATGTGCTATAAAATAAAACATAACAATACATAATAAAGTTTAATTTTATTTTTTTATTTTTTATTTTTTTTTGTCTTTTTGAGAGAGGGTCTCAATATATAGTTCAGGCTGGCCTTGAGCTCACTGTGTAGCCCAGACTGGTCTCGAACACAAGACAATCCTGTGCCTCAGCCTCCTGAGTGCTAGAATTACAGGTGTGCAGCACCACACTCAGCTTTTAATCAATATTTAATAATAATAATTCTACCTTATTTGATTTATATTTCCCAACTTACGACCAGAGTGTTTTGTTATGAATTTGTACAAGTATTTTATTATCATAAAAGTATTAACCATGGTCTATTTGATATATAACATGATGTATATTTAAAAATGGTGGACCAGCAAGATGGCTCAGTGGTCTGAAGGGCTTGCTTAGGCTAAGTTAGGCAACTGCAGCGACTGCGGTTTGATCCCTGTCACCACATGCTGTGCCACCCCCCACCCCCCAGGGTAGGCTACACCAGCCATAGTAAAAAAAATAAAAATAAAAATGATAAGTGTACAAAAAAAAAAAAAAATGGTTATGTAAGGGAACTTAAATTTTTTCTGAAGTTTCAGTAATGTGCTAATAGTAATTTTATATTTATATGTATATGCATCCTTATGTAAGTGTACATAAATATGTATTTCTTAATTACTTCCTGAAGTCTTAGACTAGTAGGATAAACTTGAATTCCAGTATTAGTTTTTATATGTTTGCAAATCGATGTCTAACTCTTGCTTTCACATCTGACCTCCCCCTCCCTCGTCCTGCTGTAGTCCTAGTCCAGCACTCATTTGTTTGCTCTTGCATGTGTGAAGGGACATATTTGCTGAGGTAGCTTGGCAAGCATTTCCTTGGTGAGCAGAACCACACATGACATCAGGATCAGCCATTATTTGTTTCAGTACTGTGACAGACGGCTTCCAATTTTATTATTTTAGCAATTGCAGGAAGATGTTTTTTATTTTGTAAGGACATTGTATTTTGTGTAGGGACACATCCAAGTAATTCCATAAGAGAAATATAATCTAATCATATAATAAAGCTGTTAACAGTTTTTTCTTTTGTTTCCTTCAAGTCATTGTTAAGAAGTCCTGAAGTAGTGCAGTTTTTACAGAAGCAGCAACAGCTCCTAAATCAGCAAGTTTTAGAGCAAAGGCAGCAGCAGTTTCCGGGAACCTCAGTGTGATGGAGCTTACCAAGAACCTGGACATGTTTTTATTGTAATATATAAACTTATTTCTATACCAAAGGTAAACTGCGTGACATATGTCAATAAAATGTAAACATTTTCTTGTAAATCTGTGTGTACATTTGGGTATAAGTATTGTATTTCTTGTATATATTTCTTTCAAATCACCATGAGTTTGAAGAAATCAGCTTATTTTTTCAAAAGAACGTTTAGTAAATTTTCTTTTTATTCTTCAGTCACTGTTACTGAAGGTGGTGAGGCAATTACTTTCTGTGGAAGTTATGAAGTTAATAGATAATAATTTTGAGTCAATAAGCTCCAAAATACAATTGGAAATGTGTGAGTCTGTTTTTTGGTTATCATAATTAACTTGACTGTTATTTTTAATGAGCAGGCCAGGAATGCCAAATGTTCTGTAGTGACGGGATAATCCTACAAAAATAAAAATTATTTCCCCAATAGTGCCAGCCCTGATAGCTATTGATTAAATGTAGTTTGAGACCCTAGAATCAGATTTATGTAATCTTTCTTTGTAGTTAACACTGGAGCTGTCAGAAAGATAAATGTTTTATATCTGTAAGGAAAGTGATCATCAATCCTTGTGCTGGTAAAATCTAAAAGAATTAAATATTCCAGAAGGAATGTATGTCTCCTAGAGTTGGCTTCTCTATTTCATGTGACCTATTACCATTGCTCTGTAGAGCAGACACTCTGATGTATTGAATGTTTGAATGGTACCGATGCAGCTTTACCCACCCATGTGAAGACAGATTTTCTTACCATTTTTCATTAAAAGAAAATGCTGAACATAAGAATAGTACTCTATCACTTTAAAATTAAGCTATTTACAAACATGTTATTGCTAAGTACTATTCAATAATGATGGGTTACCTGGACATTTTTTCTTGTATTTTCTCTTAAGAAAACTTCAAAAGCAGACTCACCAATAATAAAGCAAGTGACAAGAGAGTATATCCAGTTTGAGAGTAATAAATATGTCTCAAAATGAGCTGGACAAAAGTTTCTTAGTTTTTAAGCTCTGAAACAATGTATTGTGTTAAAGTTAGCCTTATCTGTTTTAATAAATAGTTATGGGAAGAGAGAATGTATTTTCATTTTTATGCATGTTTTATACTTGTAGATGTATCTGCAAAAACATTTCTGCCAAAATTACTCATTAAAATCCAATTGCTGACCTCAGTGTTGCCTAATTCACTTACACTGGATGCAGAGGAATTCACTTACTGTTTATTGCTGTACTTACAGTGCTGGGTACATTAGACTCCCTAGAGCATAAATTAGCTTTTGTGGTGAAAGAAAAATAGCTTATGCTTCTTACAATGAACAAGTGAAATGGGAAAGAAATAGGCCACTGAAAGCTAAGTGAATTCATGTATTTATAAGAATTTTGAGATGACTAGTAGTCATTAAACCCTGGAGTAGATCATTAAGAGCCTCAGAGTGTAAGATAGTAGTGCTCGGCCTCAGAAATTTTTCCTTCTAATACTATCAAAGTAGTAAAGCTTTTAGCTATTGGTATAGATAGACTGCATTTTAGCTTTTCATTGTTCTTTGTTCTCAATTCCTTTGTCTTCTGACTTTACCCTTTTAGTCTGGGGGACTGACCTGTAACTTTTTTGGGCCAATATAATGCAAAGAAAATTAGTTTGCCAGCCCTGACTTCTGATGTTGAACGTCTTCACTTATAATGTTAGACTTCTGGCCTGCTACCATGGTAATAAGGGCCATCTTAGCCTGCCTGTTAGAGACAGCAGGGCCCAGTCACCTCTATGGTACCAGCTAGTAGCCAGCAGAGAGCTAGAGGTACCTAAGTGAGGCTGTGTGGCACCAACTTTTCGCAAGCAGTCTGCCAGTGACTGCCAGTAATAATCGAGCAGGCCTATCCGGTATTTCCAGAGCCATCCTGTTGTCCTGTAGATTTGTAGACAGTAATAAATGCTTCTGGTTGAAAGCCACAGTTTGGGGTACCTCGTGTAGCATTCAAGTTACAGTAGTTAACATACATGTAGGTATTATAGTTACTGCTGCATGACAAATTGCTGAAATTTTGGTGACTCAAAACAATAGCACTTGTCAGTTCTGTATATCATTACTATGGTTTTAAATGTCCACATGTTTTCAAGCTAGATGTGCCACGTGGCACAGATGCCCACATAGTATGCCCTTACGTAATATGACCTATTATGAACTGGCTTTTATTTTTCTACCTCCCTGAGTCGGGACAGGCCTTATGGCTATTCTGACAGAAAGCAGGAGTGACATGCTATTTACGTGATGTTAAAGGAAAGAAAGTATATAAATACAGATATGGACAGATGTGATATATTCATAATAAGAACATGAAGGAATTCACAGCTTCTGTTATTCAGCAGTATTAGGATAAATCAGTATTTGTCCATAGTATAACTGATTCTCATGAAATACCATTCCAAAGAATTCAGACACAAATAATGTGTGTGTGATTTCTGTTTATGGAAAGCAGAGAAACAGGTGCAGCAGGACTCAGCAGCAATTCCCTGGGACAGTGTCACCCCTAGATGGGGCCACAGGAGGCTCTGAGTGTCATAGGAATTGTTACACAAGTTGACTGTGCATGTGCATTCTTTAGAGAACAGTTTAGCCAGCTGTGTTTTTGATTTCTGTTTCAGTATATGTCCTGTATGTGAATTTTTACAATAGTTGGGATTTTTGAAAAAGACTTTCTGAGCTGTGCTGTAGCTGGGTCTGAAATACGAGCAAGCTCCAGTCAGTGGCAGGTGAACCAAAGCAGTAAGTGTACCTTCCAGGTGGTGCCCTTAGAAAGAGCAAGCAGGTGTCTTCCCTCTTCCTCCATCCTGCTTCCTGGAATGTGGACAAGAGTGTGAAACACCACAGCCGAATGAGGATTATTCACAGGGTGAAATGAAACAAGATGGAAAGCAACTATGTCCTTGGGTGGCTGTGAGGAGCAGAGCTGCAGGTATTACCAGGTGAAAGAGAAAGGGCATATATCATTTCTGACTGGTAATTACGATGTCTTCCATAACCAGTAGTACAGCCGGTGAATGCTTTCTCCTAAATAATGCTACAGGTGAAAGAACTGACAAGTGGCATTAAAGTCTTGCTCTACTGAAAGCTAGAAACTTATGGCAACCTGCAACTATGTGACATTGCTTCTCAGGACTCAACCAGCTATTGTAATAGGAAAGATAAATTATAGACTTGATCTAGAGTTCACTGACTGGAAGAAGAGAAGCTGAAGATTAGGTTGTTTCGGGTTTTGTTGTTGTTTTAATCTTTTATTTATTATATACAGGGTCTTGCTATGGATTTGAGACTCAGTGATCCTCTGGGCCCAGCCTCCCCAGCATTTTGCGCCCCAGCAAGGCATGTAGTTCTAGAGATCTTACCTGGGTCCTCACACTTGCCAGGCAAGCCCTTAGACCACTGAGCTATCTCTTAAGAGTGCTCTCCTGATAGAGGCTAGAGAGCAGGCTAAGGGGGCGAGAGGGGGCCGCGAGGACTGCACTTCCTGGGCCACTGCAATGCAGGGAAGGTGAGAAGCCACAAGATACTTAATCTAGGAAACTGGGCTCAGTCAGTGACTGCCCCAATCTTTACTGGATCTAATAACAAAATTATATCAAGAAATCAAGAAGGTGGTCTTTTTTTCTCAACTACAAGACACTTCCCCGTCTTCTGCTTGGAGAGTTTGGTTTGGGAGAGTAACTGAAAAATGAAGTTCAAAAGATTTAATGACAGCACTGTCAGTCAAGGAAGGCTCTTTCAGGAAGAGGTCTAAAGAATTTGCTTTAGCTCATCAACCAGCAGCTCTAGGCTACTTTTTGTTAACATTATTTTTATTTTTATTTTTATTTTTTTTGCTTGCTTGTTTGTTTTTTGTATTTAGTACAAGGTCTCCAGGGCCTCACTACATACGCCTGTTTTCAGCCTCCCAAGAGCTGGGGTTACAGGCACACGCCACCACACTCAGTCTCAATCACCATCTCAGTGTGTCCCCAGGGGCAGGGCCACCACAGCATGCCAGAGATGGAACCCCAGCACCCTGTGCTCTGCTGAAGCAGGTGCTTTAGTCCACTGAGCTATCTGCCGGCCCTTTTCTTTTCTTCTTCTTTACTTATTTGGTACAGGGTCTCACTACACAGCTCAGACTGGTGGTGATTCTCCTGCCTTCAGCCTGCCCAGTGCTGGGATTACAGGCATGCTTCCACACTAGGGACTCTGGCCAGCTCAACCCACCCTGGGGGCAGGGCTGGCATAGCATGTGGTGCCAGGGACTGAACTGTGGCCCCTGCACTTGCCTAAGCTTGCCTAAACAAATGCTTTATTCCCTGAACTATCTTGCCAGCCCCCAAGGAGACCATTTTTGATGAAATAAATCTATTCTTAACCAGGCACAGTTGTGCACACCAGTAATCCCAGCACTTGGGAGTTTAAAGCAGAAAGATCACTATGGTTTTGAGTTTGAGGCCAGTCTTGGCTATAACGTCAGTTCAAATCCATCCTAAACTGCGTAGTGAAACTCTGTTTTCTCTGTCTCTCTGTCTCTCTCTCTGTCTCTCTCTTTCTGTCTCTCTCTCTCTCTCTCTCTCTCACACACACACACACACACACACACACACACTCCTATCCTTGAATTTTTTCAAAAACAATTTGTTTATAATTGAGAACAGCAAAGACTTTGTACTTAAAATTATTTCTCTTGCTATTTGTGTTTATAGAAAATTGTTTATAATAGCACTTGAAGTTTTTAAATAAGATTTAAGCTTTTAGGATTTTAAACCTTTTAAATAAAAAGATCTGAATTAGGACACAGAAAATCATACTCTATGTGCCGAGGCTTCTTTTTCAGACCGCCTCCCTGTTATTTAATGCCACACAAGCAATGTCTTTACAAACAGCGTGCGAGATTTGTTTTTCTCGTGTCCTTGCCAGTTGCAGTTTCGCTCTTTGCTCATGTCTTTCTGATGAACATGAACTACTAACTCTTACATTTATAGCATTTCCTACACTCATAGGAATCAAACTCGAATGCCCGCTGTTTGCTTGGATTCGCTCTGCCATGTCTGTTCACAGCTTCTACTCCCTCTTCTGTGAAGTTCCTTCTCCTACTCAGTGTGCAAAAGGCTGATGAACCTTCAGAAAATTAATCCTTTCTCATTGTTATATTTTTTTAAAAAATATAGAATATGCCTATTTACATTTTATGGCATTTTTTTCCATATAAGCTTTAAATGTTTACCTTTTTCAATGTGTCTCACATTGCTTTCTGGCCTCTGTGTTTCCAGTCTTGTTCTAAAAGATCTCAGTTTGGGGAGGGGGAGATAGCTCGGCGGTCGAAGCGCCTGCCTGGCAAGTGCAGACTTGGGTTCAACCTCCAGCACCGCATACCTTGCTGGCTCTGGAACTGGGCATGGTATGTAATCCCAGCATTGGAGAGGCTAGTACAGGAAGATCACTGCAAGTCTGAACTGCATTGTGAGACTCCCGTATCCAATCATAAATAATATTTTTTAAAAATCTCAGTTTGGTGTCTCTGGAATGGTCATCGGTTGATAACTTCCTATTTTCTTTTCTAGAATTTGAAAATATAATTAGCATAGATATTGACAAATAGTACTAAATGCTACTGTGTAGCTAATTGATATGGACATTTTATGTTTTAAATCATCCTCCTTCAGTTTCTGTCTTTAGTTAAGAAATTTGGTATTATGACAACAAACGCAGAGGCAGAAAGGGACAGCCAATGCCAGTGACACATGTGAACCCGTGTTCAGATAGTAGTTTATCTGAGAATGGGCTGAACTGCTTGTTTAGCAGACCTAACTCACATTAAAAAAAATAAAAGTCAGGGCCAGAGAGATGGTTCAGCCGTCTAAAGCACCTCCTTAGGCAAGCTTAGGCAACCACAGGGACTGCAGTTTGATTCCTGGCACAACATGCTGCGCCAGCCCCACCCCCAGGGCAGGCTGAGCCGGCATAATTAAAAAAAAAAAGTTAAAGTTTTTAAAAAAGTCTGATTAAGTACTGCTTTGATTGAGTTTAAGGTCAACAAATGTTCTTAAAATTTTAATGAAAATGTCTGACATATTTAATAATTTGGTAAATTGACCTCCCCTTCAGTCAAGAGGTGGACTGTTTCTATTAGCCTTAAACATATAGTATGCCACCCCCCAGACACTCTTCACCCCTCAGTACTGGGGACTGACCTCAGGTGTTCTACCAATGAGCTATAGCCCTCGTGAGATCATCTATTTATTAAATTTTGAGGTACCACCCTGCTAACTTGTCCAGACTGGGCTTGTATTTGAAATCCTCTTGCCTTAGCCTCCCAAATAGCTAGGATTACAGGCATCCCCCATTTCTCCCACTTTATAAGGTCTTCTTTATCATCTGTAGCAATACAAGTGAAATTTTCCTGTTTATACCTTAAGTAACAGAAAAAACACGCAACTTTTCTGCTAAGCTTACAATGTATTCAGTAAGCACACATGCTGATTTTCATGAGCTATTTCTAACTTGGACTTAAGTCACAAAAGTGTGTGCAACATGAAAACTAGGGAAGCAAAGGAAAACAACTAAGAGATAAGCTATGATGATAGGACTTTCTGTTGTTGTTTTTAAACTGTAACTTGTATGATTTACCATTCTCAAATTAGAGATCAGAATCAGCACTAATAAGTTTTATATTGGTTATCATTGAAAATCTAATAGGCAGGCTATATTACTAGCATATTAATTAAATGTTTGCACAGTTTATTGCTGTTTGTGAGGATAATACTGTTATATTCAACTGCATGTGTAAATCAGCATTTTGCCATCATAAATAGCGTCACTGGCAGATACCTGTGGCAGCTGCTGCGGGTAACTTGTTTCCTTTCAGAAAATGAGGGAACTAGGGATTAAAGAAATTGACACTTTAATTTTTCTGGTATCAGGGATTGAATTTGGGACCTTACACCTGCCAAGCAGGTGTTTATGCCACACTGAGCTATATTCCCAGCCCAGGATTTAAAAAACAGATATTTTCTTAAAGATCACCTAAAATCATCTCCTAGTAAGGAAACTGAAATTTTTTTTTAGCAGGACAGTGCTCAGAGACCCTTGATTCTAAGATCTTACTCTTCTCTAAGGCTTGCCTTTTCTAAGTCTTGCCTTGCATATGATATCTTGCCTCTCTGTCATGTACTAGTTGTTGGGCCTTGCAGCCAGAGATTCCTGTCCAAGTGGAACCATGCGTTCCTTGTGTACCTGCTCCTCCAACTTCTCTTTGATGCCCAAATGATAGATCACCGTGTTTTTTCCCTCCATCTCCTCAATGTCTTGCCTGCTTCTTTACAGCATAGAATGGAGGTTGCCTTAGCTCTCAAGTTCTAGGCAGTTGCTGCCTTTCAGTGGAGCAGAAAGTTTATCTAACATTCTCTCTTTCTCCCTGCTTTGTTAGCTGTGGCCTCTCCCCAGGCCAAATATTGCCCCTTCGGAATGGCAGCAGGAACACGGTATTAGCACTGAAAAGCCCACGTTGGGTGTGTGGGGAAGTCTGGTTGCTTTCTGATCAGCAGAGCACCAGCCCAAGTGTATCCCACCAGCTGTGCACCAAAGGTCAGATGATAAGACTAGACTCACATGACTGCGACAAGTGTAGCTACAGCAGCAACAGCAGTGTCCCAAGGCCAGCACTGTTCCCATTGCCTACAAACTCCCCCTGCTGGGAAGTGCAGTAGTTCACCACCAATGTTAGTAACAGGAGACAGGCATTGATGAATTTGTTTTTAGCAACCAAGATAATCAGCTTCCCACATGATCTGGGAGAGAAAAGTAGGGATTCTGAACAGAGATCTCAAATACTTGATGTATAGGCATAGCAAATTACACAGGATGCTGATCAGAACCAGTGTAACAACCATATAATGAACTGCTTGTGTTCTACTTCTTTAATTTTTGTTTTAATTTTTAAAAGATGAGGTCTTGCCATGTTGCCCAGGCTACCCCTGACCTTCTGGGCATTAGTAATATGTCTGCCTCAATCTCGTGTGTAGCTAGGGCTGCAGGCACACACTGCTGACCCAGGTTGCAGGTACTTTCAGACAGGCTCGCCTGTATCTTGTGATAAGCTGTTCTACCTGCGATCTCTTGGTGAACAAACGAAGTTTTATCAATATTTCAATCACCTGAGAGTCCCAACTACCATTTTGTTTGTCCGACACCACCCCAAAGCACAGTAGCTTGAAATAACCTCAGCAGTGTTTGTTGCTATTCATAACATTAGGAGTTAGCTGAGCCACGCTGAGGTTTCTAGAAAAATTGCTCATGGCATCTCATGAAGTTACCTTCAGTGAGGAGAGTGGCCATGACTGGACAACATCCGAGTGGCCTTTCACCCCTCAGAGCAGGATGTGGGAAACCCCGGGAGCATCTGACCACCAGAAAATTATTGTACTGCCATGAGCAGTAGCTTTTACCTTTATAATTATTGGGAAGCAGTAGCTTATTGCATTTCTAGATAGTTGAATAAAAAAGAAAAGACTTTGTAATATGTGAAACTTGTATAAAATTCAAATTGCAAAATCCATAGTTTTATTGAAACACAACCATGTTCATTTGCTCTTTATTTAGAGCTTCTTTTTGCACTACTAACGCAAAACGGAGTGGTTGAGAGAAGCACGGAGATCACATGGCCCATGAAGCAAAAACATTCACCATTGGGCCCTTTATGGTGTTCACTGACCCGTGCTCCAGAGCTTCTGCCCACAAACATCTCTGCACTCCCTGGTGTCACCCAAGCTGCCTGCATGAGTCCTGTCGCAGGAGGGATGGTCCAAGAAGAAAGGCCCATGAATAGCACTTACCAGGCTTCTGCTTGCATGAGGCCACTAACTTACCACTGGTCAGATCAGATTATGCAGTGAAGCCACCCACGGTGGGTGGGTGTGTAGTTCACTGGAGAGTGCTGGAGTAAAATCTGACAGTTACTTAGTAAATAGGTTAGAAATCTTACTCTACTGAGCAGCTGACACCTGTGAGAAGAATTCTATATTAAGAGCAATGGACGCACACTAGTAATTATTTTATCTTCAAAGATAATGGTTTTAACCTGGGAACAAGGTAAATTAAATCAACGAATTCTATGGTAAGCTGAATAATGTCCCCCAGAGACATCTATGTAGTAATTCCTAGAATTGGCAGATGTTGCTTTTTTTGGTACTGGGGATTGAACTCAGGGCCTTCCTTGTGCTTGCCAGGAAGGTGCTTATACCACTGAACTGTATCCCTGGCAGGTTAAGTGTACTAAATGTATTTTTTAAAACTTATTTTCAACTTAAAATGAGTATGTAATGACATAATGTCATTGTAAGTTAAGGAGTATCTGTATATTTAAGCAACTTTAACATAACATTTAAAACAGTATTTTTATACACAATTATAATTAAATTTATGAAATTTTTTTCTAAGGGAATTTTTGAAATTACAGACTATTAAGAAATGGTTTTATAACCAAAAAAGTTGAAAAAACTAATATATGTTTT
>PVKN010015956.1:0-18183 GCA_004027915.1 Capromys pilorides
AGAGAACCAAAGGAACGGAGGGTCTATGTGACATCAGACCCTTAATAAAATAAATGATTCATTTTAAAACTCTGGAAATTAGAAATTAAAGTATTGCTTATGATTTTATAGGTGTTATTTATATGCAATTATGACAAATGATATTCAACACACCACAAAGGTACAATAAGAAAACTATATAAGTGCTATAAACAGGTGATAATTGTACTTGCTTCGCAAAATAATTACATTTTAAATTAAGGTAGGGGAGCACGGCTATTGTTTGTGCTTTGTACAAAGGACCGCTGCATTGTTTTTTGTTCTGCCTCACTCCACGCTAATCACTGATAATGAGATAAACACCCACCTACACGTCCCCCTTCCATGTTCTGCCTTGAAGCCACTGTGAATTCTTCCACAGATTCATGAATCAAGCAACATAATGTGGTTATTCGTCACTTTTAGAATTTTAGCTCAACCCCTGGACAGATCATTTTCAACTCGCCATCTTTTGTTTGTGTTGCAACATTCGGCATCTCTTGACACTTCTGGGAATACCTGTTCCAATGTTTGTCTCTTCCCCTCTCCCGTACCCCAGTGTTCACACCTCCACGAATTATCATGTTACAAGTAAACAAATATGTTCTAGCTACCAGTTTGCAAAAGTGGGCAAAACAAGGTTTTTTTACCACTACTCAACATACACTGTAAATACATCTCATGCATGCTTATTAAGTTTTAATTGAAACATTAAAGCTGAGGCTAAGCGACTACTACATTCCGTGGACATTATCAGCTCCTTCATATTTGGCTTGGCAGGCAAAGCTAGAATTGCTTTTTGGAGATGAGAGACAGTGAGGGAGCAAAGCAATGACTAAGAGATGTCACCTCCTCGGTGACAAAGAAAGGAAACCATGGAGAAAGTGAAGCGTTTGTCATCTGATTCTAAGATGACCAGATTCTCTGTAAGGAGGCGTAATTTCCCGAGGAATGGCTCTATGTTCATGTTGACTGCGGCACATGTTATATCTTCTAGAAAAGCTGAGGTGGATCCCAGCTGTCCTGGGATTGGATTCCAGGTACGGGAGGCACAGATGCGCTGGAACCACGCTCAGGGAGCCAAAGAAAACATTCTCCATGGCCCTCAGTCAGTAACCTAAGCCAAGTTCATGGGCTCTGTGTTTTCAGGCAAGGTGGAGGGGGAGGGACCCTTGAGACCGGCCGAGCTGGGTGGGCAGTCGGATCATCTGCCACCAAAACACAGCAGGACAAGAGTGGTGAGATGAGTCAGGGCATCGGCCAGTCTACAAGGAAAATCCAACCCTAAAAATACGTTCTCAGGTTTAGTTAGGGAAAATCGTTCCCACAGAGCATCGTCATGAGGTGTCGTGGCCTTTGTGACGAGCAATCTAATTCTACAGTTCAACTCCTGCAGGCCACGGTGAGGAGGAGGCTGGGAACGGTGTGCCCGGAGGCTTTGATGTTCACTGCGCAGGTGGAGGTCAGCAGTTAGGGCCTCCAGACCAGTGCGAATTTCTTAATCGTTGATCTGATGGGAGGAAAAGCCCATGTAGACACTTTTTAAACTGATACATTTTCACTGTAGGCTTAACATATGGCTCATATTGTGCTAGATTCTCACGCATTCTACATATATGTATTTAGATTGCTCTGTAGTAGCTTGTACCTGCTAACTGGTGTCTAAATATGTGTATGTAAATGAGAGAAAACAGGAGTTAAAGTGTTACTGAATAGAGATCCTTCTTAAGAGGAGCTATTTATGACCAGAACAGCATATAAAATTTCCACATGGAGATATCTTTTCCTCAAAATAAATGAAATATCAGAGATAATTCTTTGATTGACTGATTTGGTACAGGGTCTCACTCTGTAGCCTGAAATCATAGCAAGCTTCCTGTCTCAGCCTCCCCAGTGCTGGGAGTGCAGGCCTGCACCACCATGCCTGGTTGTGGTGGCTGGCACAGCTAGGCCAGGTTCCGGAGTAGCGCGGTATGTGGTACAAGGAATCAAATCTGGGTCCTTGCGCTTGCTAAGCAGGCACTTAGATTACAGAGCTATCTCCCCAGCCAATTTTTTAAGTTTTAATCTTAATTTTTTTTTCTAGGGACCATGTCAATGAAAATAATTCACACAGAAGACAGTGGCATTTTTGTTCTAGGTACGAGGGTGCTACATGCTGATGGGCATGGAGAAGGTACAGGGTGAAACTCAGTGGTCTGTGGCTGTGGGTGCACCCAGCTGATGGGTACATCCAGCTGGTGGGCACAGGTGCCCCCAAGGGCACTGTGGGCGTGGCTTCAGGCTTCCCCAGCCGGGCCAGCGGCCCCTGGCCCCCTTCCTCCTCCTGTTTTCCTGCACGGGGCCTTTCAGAGTGCTCCAGGCTGCTCTCCAGGACGTGCTCTTAGAAACCTGGCCGGCTGTGAAGAACCAGTGACTCCCCAGAGGCAGCCCGCAGCCTGCATCTTCCTGAAGGAAACTTGCATGACTTTAGACACACTCATCCCAGATCGGTCCTCGGGAGGGTGAATGTCCCAGAAGCACTAGCGGTGGGCAGCAACCCCGGATGTCACCTTTTCCTCCTGAGGCCATCAGCCAATGACAGCACGGCGGGAGCACTCAGCTGGTGAGGCCTGACCCCTGCCCTGCCCGGGCCCTGAGTGCGGTGCGGAGGAGGAGCAGGGATAATTACCCACCGCCCGCACCCACGTGGGGAGCGGCTGGCAGTGGTGAGTTTGATGTAACATGTTCGTTTTCGTGTTTACTCTTCCATTCCAGGATGTTGTCTAGGAAGAGGTGTCTAGACAGAATGGAAAGGAGCCCGGTCCCTGCGTCTTCTGCTGGGTGAGAAAGAACCTGGTCACGGTGAGGTGAATGCTTCTAGGAGAGCCGCCTTCCGCGGGGAGGCCCTGAGAGTTTTCTGAAATGCTTTCTGACACAGGGGCCACTATGTGCAGTTTGCACGTCCTCAAGCCTTTCAGCACCTCCGTCCTTGCTGTTCATGGTACTCAGAGATCCGCTGAACAAAATCCAAGCACGTTGGCTCTGCTTTTAGAGGCGGCGTGTCCCCACTGCAGACGGGCCGAGTAAGAGTGCTGAGCACTGCGGGGTGGAGAGAGAAGCGTGCCGCAGCGCCAGCCGCAGCGCCAGCGCGTGCACCGCCTGCCCTGTACACCTCGGGTCCCAGCAGCCTTTGCTCCACTCAGGACAACAGTGGCCAGCACTGACTGAAAAGTGAGTGAGCTTTGTTTTGAATGTGTCATACAGTCTGTGCGACTTAATCGCCCACTAAGACAGTGTGAGCATGCGAAGTTGCAAGGAAACAATGAATATACAGACATGATGGGGTGGGGGGGTGAGTGCACGCCCACCCTTCGTTGGTCGGAGTCAGGCATTGAGCTTGATCACCTACTCGAATCTTAAAATATGCATTAGAAGCACATCAGAGCTACAGATGTCAAGAAGAAGGTGGAGATCGAGGTCACGGGGAAGATCTGCCGAACTCATAAAGGCTTTTTCCACACACAAAACACAGCCAGTTTTCTGCTCTCTCAGGGAGCCTGGGGGGTGGGGGTCTTCTCTATCTAAGGGGCTTCCTGAGGGCCTGAGTGCTAGGTCTGGAATCAAAACTCATCTCTGTGAATTTGCCAACTTGGAATGCTTTTATTATCATGTGGTTGGCATCATTGTATGGCTTACAACTCAGAACTATGACCCAGAGTTTTCTAGACCTGATATTAAGAATCACAGATCAAGTAGGCTACATACGAGGTAGCTGGGCTGCTTTCTCCTGTTCGACTAACAAAGGTAGCTGATGCTCTCAAAGCAGGTTCACAGACGGGGCTGAACTGGACATGCAGATGCATTTCACTCAGCTCGCAAAATATGGAAACATCAAGCGATTCCATAGAACACCCTGGACTGGAAGCTCCTGGTAACCTGACCAGCACTCTGCTGGCCAGGGCCCTTGCTCACGAGGAAGGAGGACCTGTGCCTCTGCCCTCTCCCGACTCATTGCCTGAGGCCCACCCCCTCCTGGTGCTCCTGTTGATAAGCTTCCACGGGTCATCCAGTGAGGAGGGCAGTTTCCAAGCTGTGTGTGCACCGCATCTATTTTCTCAATAAAGCTGTGGGAAATATATATTCTTCGTATATTCTCATGGGCCTGGATGTTTTTGTACATAAATGAAAAACAAGCCATACAGGTAACACGACGCACCTGGCCTCCCGCCCAAGCCCGTTGCTGGGCTGTCCTCCCACAGCGCCCAGCATGCCACCCTTTCCAGCCATGCTACCTGAGCACTACAGCGTAGGTGCCAAGGGGGGCGGGCATTAGGATGCCCCATCCCTTGCCTTCTGAGCGAAATCCCTCCTCCGCCCTCAGCAACCTGTTTTATTTATATATTTCTGACTTTGTCTTGATGTCCAGCAGCGCTGCTGACGGAAAGGCAGAAACTACCCGAGTAGAGATGGACGCTGGCACGTTGGCACACACACACACTTAGCCTGGCACAGGAGACGGAAGAGCCGTGAGCTCCTTCGCTCCTGACCCCCTCCTCAGCCCATACCAGGGAGGGTGGCACCAGGCGCAAGGACAGAGAACGGGTCCTCCCCTGCATGTGCCACCACCGGCTGACAATGCACGGTCTCAGAGGCAGCTGCAGACGTGGCCATTCAGGAGACATTTCACTCCATTGGGTGAGGGGGATTCCAGGGGAAAGGACCTGCGCGTCTGAAACAGGACACGGCTGACAGGAGAGCTGGCTGCCTGTCGGAGCGGGTGCCTGGAGCAGGCGTGGAGAGAGCGGCCCTCCCTGCCTCCCTCTTCTCAGAGCTATGAGCCTGCCTCCCGCGGCGCTGCCAGCCATGCCCTCTCTGGAGCTCTGGGAGCTCTCAGCTTCCCCTGGACACGGAGGCTTCGCCCCCAAGTGCACGGTGCCAAGAACAACGCCCAGGGCACCCCAGCTCGCACCTTCTGAGCAGATGAAGCTCAAGTCCGTGTTCCTGGTACCCCCCCCCCCCCAGGCAGGTTTCCTGCGCACAACCACAGCCCGCAAGTGCCTCCTTCGCCCTGGCACCTTGTTCCTATATATGTTTGCTAGTTTAGCTGCACAAAGAAACACGTTTTGGGGAGGAGAAAAAAAGATAAATACATGTTGCCAGGTTGGCTTTGAACCTATCTTTCACACTAGTGAGAAGCGCGCTGCCAGGATGCGCGCTGTGCAGCTAGAAGCGGCAGATGGAAAAGCATTTTTGAGGGGCTTTTTGATGGTTCCGAAGCTATGCAGCATTTACACACCAGAGCATGCTTGTTCATCTGTTATATATTTAGGGATATTTAAACTGTGAACATTTGTCTTCTTTAAAGACTACAAAAGTATCTGGAGACTGACTGACTTACTAAATAGACACAGCAAACTGATCAATAACTAGTTTGACATCCCATACCTCCTGGCCGCCCGCCTCCACCCAGCGCCGGGCCTGAGTCTGCAGCTCCCAGCGAGGGCCTTATGCAGAGCCTACAAGTACTCTATGCATCGGGGAAAGTGTCGCAGCACCCAAAGAAAAACGCCCCCGTGTGCATGCGTGTGTGTGCATGCACGTGCGTGCACATGTGTGTGCGCATGTATGCGTGTATGCAGGTAGCCAGAGACAGAGCTCTTCTAAGAAGCTTTATTAGAATGGGACAGGGAGACGACATCTAATGGGGACCTGTACTTAAGCAAAACATAGAAATTTCCACAGCCAGAGACTTCCTGCTTAGAGCCTCCTTCCAGCCTGCCTAAATATGATGGGAGGAAAAGCATTTTTTTAACTCATAGGTTGCTTATGTTTTCTCATTTGCGTGGCTCTCCTCCCGTGGACACCAATGGAAATGAAGCAAAACACTTGAAGTATAACAGTGGGCTTGCTGACTGGGTGACAAATAGATCTACACAGATACTGATAGCTGATAGAGACAGATAACATGGGTGATAGGTAATAGATGACAGATCACAGGTGGATGACAGGAGCCAGGAGACTGCAGGAGGAGCACCTCACAGAGGCAGTGCCGCTCTGCGTCCGACATTCGTGGCATGCAGATCTGTGACTGGCGCTCTCTGGAGCCCCTCAGCAGCCACCTATGTTGACAGCGCACCCTTCACCCAGCCTCAGTTTTGGTTGCCCCAAACTGGCAATTGTAGAGCAAGAGGCTGTGGCAAGAGGCGACAAGCAGCTATTCGCGGCCAGCGGAGTCACTGTTTCCAAAGCTGGAAGTGGCTGGGAGACGGACTTGTTGACTCTGAGCTGTGCTGTGAGCTCCAAACCCCAAAGATTATTTAAGAACTTCCCAGAGCCGACCTCAGAGCTGCATCAGACACCACACTGCTCCACAGCCTGGGAGCTGCAGGGGCTGCGTGGAGGAAGGGCATGGGGTTCACAGACAGCAAACCCACACTTAACAGAATGTGGGCAAAGCAGGCCACACTTTTTCCAGGAAAAAAAAAAAAAATCAAGGTTTGACCTTCAAGGGAAAGTGCCATTTCCCACTGTTGGAGTCAGTGTTTGGATTCACCGTATTTGGTATTCAGAGGCAAAATAAAATCAATCAATCGATCAATTTAACAATCAATTAGTTAAAACTTGAGGTTGTCCAATGTTTTTACTTGTTCGGTCTTAGCAAGTCAGGAATGATAAGCAACTGCATCTTCCCCTAAATCCCACACCACCCACCAGAGTGCCTCAGTGGAGTCTACAACCCGAGCAGCACAGGTGGCGTCACTCTGGGACCCCCTGAACGGGAGGGCGGGAAAGCGAAGCGGGGTGGCCCAGGACAAACCAGGAGCTCGGGGGATGCTAATTTCCTTCTTTCTGCCCTTTCTCATAGAGTTAAACAAAAACATAAAAACCATGACATTTTTTAAATGTGAAACTCTCATAAATTTGAAAGAACATTCTCTGGACCCAAAAATAAAAAAATATCTTCTGACTAAAAATAATGTTTGTGAAACTGATTTGCATTTCAAATTTTGGCAGTACACCTATGAAGGGTGTCTCTGGCGCAGAACGCTGGCAAGAGGTGACACGTACTTGAACTAAGGTGGTGGCAGGAGATTGGAGGCGGTGGGAAGAGGCGGGGCGCAGCAGCGCGGGCCTGCGCGCTGCCGACAGACAACTGGGCGCTGCGGGCGCCAGCCTCGCGGCGGGGGCGGCAGCGGAGGCGGATCCAGCGCTCGTCTTGCTTTTTAGTTTGTGAAACAGGAGAAAATGATCCCGACTCCCCCTCGGGTGGTGCGAGGGCTGGCCGGGCACTGCGTCCACGCACCTGCAGCCCACGCACCTGCAGCCCACGCTCTGGCCACGCGCAGCACCGCTGGCCACGCACACCCCGTGTGCACCCCTGTCCCTGGAGGCCTGGAGTCCACCCTCCCCGCCTCTGCCTAAAACTCCCTCCCCAGAAAGTGTCTCCGCAGAGGCGATGAGGCCTTTGGTTCTCGGGGAACAGTGCGGTTTTCAGTTGTCATGACGGGATGGCCACCCGGGAGCCGAGAGTCTGGCGCGGGCCACCGAGTCCCGCCTTAGCCAAGAGCAGGAAACCTGGCGCCACGCGCGGCGCCCAGAATCGCAGGCCCGAGCTGGCAGCCGCGAGCTTCCTGCCACCTTTGCCTGGAAAACAGCAGACCCGGGAAAGTTGGGTTTCTGCTGAAATAACTTGGCTAAATCCTGTTTTAATTGAGATTCAGTAAAAGACGCATCTCCGTGAGAAACACTGTGTGACCCCGAGGCTGTTGGGAGCATTACCGGCAGGTTATTTAGTTCTGTCTAGGTAAGGCACGGCGCGACACTTTCTTAGCTTTCCCCACCTGGAAAGGTCCTCCTGAGGGGGCCCCTGAGGGCTCATTGTTTGCTTGCCATCAGTAGCTGCATTTGCTGCGATTTCTAAGGATCTCACAGTTAAATTTGCTGCCAAGAATATTGTAATTTGTAGAACACTAATAAAATCCATAGGAGTCTGTCCCACTTTTCCACCATGAGTTTCTCATCATCACAGCAATCCAGCTGAAGAAACGCCTCATCGAGGACTGCTACAAAGCAGGGGGTGAGAGGATGCGGGCCACGTCACCAGCTCTGTATCCCTAAATCTACTGACAAACCCGTATGCTCCCCGCTGGGTATCAGCCAGTGCTTGAGGTGTTTGTTAGTTAGTTTGCCTATTTTGAGACAGGGCTTCTCTGTGTCGCTCAGGCTGGCCTCAAGCTCACAGCACCACTCCTGCCTCATCCTCCTGAGTGCTGGGATTACGGGTATGCACCACCATGCCTAGCTGAGATTTAATAGACGCTATATTGGATTGTTTTAAAAGTAGAGCTCAAGGGCCAGCGGTATAGCTCAGCGGATTAAGCGCTTGCTTAGGGTAAGTGCAGGGGCCAGGGTTCGGTTCCTGGCCCTGCTCTCGAGTGCGCTGGGCCAGGGATGGAGTCCCAGCGCAGTGGCGGGTGCCTGTAATCCCAGCACTTGGGAGGCAGGAAACAGGTGGATCGCTATGAGTTGCGTAGTGAGACACTGTAGAAAAAAACAAAAAAAAAGAAAAAAAAAAAAAAAAAAGTACAGCACGTATGACTTACCAGTATAGTCCACAATATACATATAGTTCAGCTCGAAGTATTAAACATGTATTTATTGGATTCCTGTCATGCGATAGGACAAAGCCATATGGTACTAATGACAAGTACGTTAAATTCAATGAATAAATGAAAATATTGGGGGAGATTGCATAGTCCTTTGATTTTATGGGGGAAATTTTCTACCAGACAAGTGATATGAGATCAGTTAAAGAAATTTTGAAAATAGAAATAATCAAAATAAAGAAATTAATATTAAAATCACTCCAAACCCTGTCTAGCAGGGAGCCTTTATAACTGTCTTTGCTATGTATATGCTCCTACTTTTAACTTGCAAATTGATTCCTATACATATTTTCATTTATATTTAGAATTGAATCCCATAAGTCGCTATGTGGTAAATAACATTCCATTTCACAGAAGGTAGAGGGACAGCACTTTTGCTAAGTGTTTAGTATTTCACTGTATAGATATACCTTCACCAACTAAACCAATCCTATCTTGTTGGCCCTTCCCTTGTAGGGAATTTTTAATGTTACCGATTCATGACACTAAACATTTTCTTAAATACTAGTTTCGGGGAACTATCAGCTCCCACACTGCCTGAAGCCAGTGATGCCTGCGCCCCTGATGGGGAGGAAGGAGACGCCCTCTCGCCTGCCCAGCGGAGTGCGAGCCGCTCCCTGGGGGCCACGCCCTGGACGCCTAAAGCTAGGAATCGTGCTGCCTGAGTTCTCTCAGGAGGGTCAGTGACTTCGTGGAGTCCGTATCCGTGCGATTCTGCAGTGTTACTCCAAGACAAAGCTCCTATGTACAGAGAACATTGTTATCCCTCTATTTTTTTCACAGCACTTAAAAGTTTCAATCGATTACCACGTGCATAAAATTAAATTCTATGGAATTCATTTTGTTGCAACATGATAACTGAACTTCATTTTGCTTCTTAGCTGTCGGAGACATCTTTTAACACTTTTGAACAAATAACCCAATTTACCCACAATGATGTCAACCATACTGTCACTTAGTAAACAATGCCTCAAGAAGCACGTATTTGTTTTTATTATTTTCCTTCTGAGCCACAGGATTACCATCTTTAGTGAAGATGACATCAGACAATCCTCGCTATCATAATGTAGTAGTTGTGACATCCGTTTATTCATCTACTCTGCAGTACCAAAGGCACCTGTGCAATGCAGGCACCCCTGCTGGGCACCGTGAGAAGACCCGTGCAGGGTAGGGCACGGGGTCTGCCCTGGGGAGAGGGGCCGAGCCAGGAGATTGCGGGAGCCGGCACAACGGAGGGGTTGCCTGCCTCCCAATCAAGGTTTAGAACGTGCGTCGCAAGCTAGGTACATCTACTTATGAGTTTTAAAATCAGTTTTCTCTGAGTTTCACTCAGAGTCAAAACAATTTGCGGTTGAGTCCAAGCAGACTTTATCTACCTATAGTACAGCCATGTGGGAGCTGTGTTCAGCTTAACTGTCTCTCTGAAGAGCCTCTTAGGAAGTGTTTTATGTGGATAAAACGTGGCACTTCTTATAAGTTTGTTGCCATAAATTTAATGACTTGTACTACACCAGTTAGTGCCACCTCTCAATAATTTTCTAAATGTGGATGCTCTTGGCAATTCTATTCGATTGTCAGATATTATAATTTTTCCATTCTAATATCCACACTGGTGTTTAAAATTTTAATTTATTTACTGGCCAGCAGTGTAGTATAGAAGGCCCAAGAAGTCTGCTTGTCTCTTCCCGACAGTAAGGGTGGCGTCAGCTGCATCTTGTCTAATGCCACGTCCACAAACCCAGCGAGGCTTGTCATACTCACCTTGCTTGAAAACACACTTTGACTTTCAGTGTGATAAAAGCTTTTTAATTACACATAGGTGTTATTCAGTGTGATTAGATAGTAGGTAAGGAAAATAGTAGGTAAGGAAAAATTGTGTTGTTGTCTAGGTTTTTAATCTGAACAGTACAGTCACTTATATTAATAAACTTCCTACAAGGAATATTGAGCTATCTTTGAGTGAGTTCCTTAATGCAACCTCTAACCCTATGCTGAAAGTGTGTATACTTGTGTTTAATTTGCAGTTTTCTTTTATTTTTTTCTTAAATCCTTTTTTTTCTGAAACTAGCATTGTCCATTTCAGGAGTTTTAGACTTGGAATTGGGAAAACCTCTGCTTAGTTTCGTTCTATGAGAGCTGCTAAGTGATAGGAGTGGTTTTGTTTCTTGAAATTCTAAAAATGTTTTCCAAAAGGCTATGAGTCCAGCTAGCTTTCACACAGGAGTTCCTTCCTTTATAATGTGTTGTAGTACAGGGTCTACAGGATCTCACTACACACACAGCTCAGACTTGCAGTGAGCCTCCTGTTTTCAGCCTCCCAAGCACTGTGATCACAGGCGGACACGACCCCGCCTGGACACTGCTGCCAACTCAGCGTGCCCCTGGGGGTGGGACCGCCACAGCACGCTGGGGGTTGGAGCCCAGTCCTCGCATCTGCCTGAGCAGCTTTAATCCACTGCGCTGTCTGGCCGGCACAGAGATGTTTTTTGAGACAAGGTCTGCCTATGCATTTCAGGCTGCCTTTGAACTCACTTTGTGGCCTGTGCTGGCCTAGAATTCATGTCTTTGAAGTTTTGTGAGTGTTCTTATGGTTACTAGTGTATTTGGGTTTCGAGATAATTCTAACACTGTTTGCTCTTCTGTGTACCTGTCACTGATAGTGTGGACTGTGTTAATATCTATCAAATTCTGCTAATGTGCTCTGAAAATCAGCTTGATTTCTTCTCTATTTGTAACTGTGCTTTTGAACAGTCTGGCTTTTCCTTCCCAGTTTTTGCTTGTTGTCTTGCTCTTGTGTTTCAACTGCCTCAGACAGACTCGATACATTTTGTTTGCTTTATATTTGGTTTCCTTTTAAGAAGGCCCTTAAAGTAACCATCCTCTTCAAGGAATAAGTTTTGGACACTTTTGAACTACTTTGACCTCCCGCGTTCTAGGTCATTTCTACACACTCGGTTGTAGCTCTGGTGTATTTTTCACTCAGGAGCAATAGAACATATGTACTTGTGGGCATTTATACATATGTAGATGTGTATGCATTTAGACTGAGTGCGTATAAAATATTTGTAGATACTTGAATATTTAATGTTCGAATTGGAGCATTTTTATTCATCTGCTGCTAATTGCCAGTTGTATTTAATTCTGGGTAGACAGTGTATCCTGATGGAATTTATTGAGGCTTTCCATTTTTGCAAATACTCTGTTCATATTTAGAAAGAAGATATGGTTTTCAACTGTGCAGAAACCGCAGTCCTGCGGTCGCTGCGGTTAGAGTTCTGGGTGCAGCCAAGGCTGTGGGTGCTCTGGCGGCCTCCCCCGCTGCCTCTGTCTGGACCCCTCTTCCACCCCGGCTGCTCCTCGCATTTTCCTTTCCCCGCCTGTAGCCCCCTGTGCTCCTGCCGTTCTGCTGTTCACACCTGGTGTAGGACGCTCTTCTCTCCTCCGCCCTCACCCACCTCCTGCTCTCTGCCTCCAGAGGTCCTTGTCACCTTCCCGGTGGCGTTTTCCCCATAACTGCTTAAAGAACTCACATTTTGTGGATGCTGACCAGGTGGAAACCTGCCCCTCAGCCTCGGGCGCTGAGTAAGGTGGGCTCAGCCGCTGATCCCGAGTCACCCCCGGAGGTTCCCCCCATCCCTGGAGACCCACTAGCCCTGGATTCTTCTCAGCTCTGTGTACCCAGGCGACACTGACAATCACGTGTTGTGCAGGATGTCACGGATATCGCAGAGCACTTGACGAAGTCCTCCAGAGAAGGCAGTTCGGGGAAAGCTCTTTTTAAGAGCTGCGCCCTCCTTTTCCCAATCATCTCTGACTCAAAGGCAGATGCAACGGTTTGCAGCTACGGGGAAATGCCCAGCCAGCTGCAGGTCCTGGTGCCAGTCTGTGTGCAGTCCCATGTTCTAGCCTCGACCTCCCTGTGTCAGGAATGGGCATCCTTATTCTTAAAGGAATCATATTTAGGCTCTTTTGTCTTTTGCGGCTGAGTGCTTTCCTAACTGATGCACTATAAATATCTCCTCTGTTGCTTCCTAACTCTCTAGTTTCTCTGCATATATTTTACTGATCCAACTAACCTGACATTATCAGTATTTGGCAATTTCTATTGCGTTTATTCTGTAGCTGTTAGATAGCTGTAGCCGGAACCAAGAGGTGGCACTGAATAATAGAGTTAGATAGCAAAACTCAAGCTTATGAAGCACTTCC
The DNA here is from genome assembly GCA_004027915.1 of Capromys pilorides. Taxonomy (NCBI): domain Eukaryota; kingdom Metazoa; phylum Chordata; class Mammalia; order Rodentia; family Capromyidae; genus Capromys; species Capromys pilorides. The sequence continues at coordinate 12,873 of PVKN010015956.1, forward strand.
TGCATGCGACACGGTCTTCCAGGCATTTTGCGCACAGTCACTGCTTACCCACTAAAGCCACTGTATAAAGCAGCTATTGTCATTATTATATTCTCATTCTCACAGATGAGAAAACCCAGGAACAAAGTCACACACTTCAACAGCGGAAGACCTGCAGTCCAGGCCCCCAGTAGCCGCGCTACAGTGCTTCATCTCTAGGGACTGATTTCAGCTTTCCAGCACAGCGGTGACACTGCACTCACAGGTGCTTGGCAGGCGCACACGTGCCCCTCGCTTAGCCAAGGCAGTGGCAACAAAGCTCCGCGCTTGACGTGACAACCAGCTCAACAGACGGTAATTCACGTGCAGGATGCTCCTGCCTTGGCAGGGTGGTGACGACACCAAAAGATTGATTTCATTCAGAAGATTAATTTCAGCATTTTAGCCAAAAGGCTGGCTAACGGAAGGACACGCCATAGCTTCAACTGCTAGATGTCACGAATGAAAGCAGTCATCTTACATAAAATAAGATTTGACCTGAATCTTCACCCCTTATTGGACTGAACCCAAAACCTCAGCTTGTTTGAAGCTCTGACAATGAACTTGGGCTGGCTGCACTCTCTTTTTATATAACTCTCCATGCCTTGGGCTTTTCCAGAATGAAAAACTGGGTGATCAAAATACCAAAGGATAAACATCTTCCCAGACCTAGTGCAGATGAGAAATAGGATACGCTTAGAAGGAAATCTGCTCTGTTTTTAAAAATGACGATTTCTAGTGTAGCCAGGCATGGCAGCCAGCATCTGGGAGGCTGAGGCAGGAGGACTGTGAGGAATGAGCGGCCAGACTGCACTATAGAATGAGTTCAAGGCCAGTCTGCGCTACCAAGTGAGACCCTGTCCCCGCCAAAATTATTTTTTCCAGCATTGTTTCTAAATTCCTGCTGTCTAAACAGGAAACTCAGGTATTTATTCATTAATAAAATGAGGTTTTTAATAACAAAATACAAGCGTGCGCTGTCTCATTTTGAGAGCTGCAGCACAGTGATTAGGGCAGTGTCTTCCCAGACTTCACAAGCTTTGGAAAGGTGGGGCAGGCACTCAGCTGCCTCAGCCATGCAGAGTGGGGTCACAATGCAGCGTGCCAGGTGGACGCGGCTTCCTAGAGGCACTGTCTGGACACTCCGCCACCGTTGCCACCACAGCACAGCCAGAGCTAGTCTTGTTCTCGCAGTCAGGCTCTCCGTAGTGCCCCATGTGCGTGCGTTTGTCCGTTCTCACAGCGATGGCGTGAGGGGCCAATGTGATTCTCAGTTAGGCCGTGCGCATGCTAGAGCAGGGTGCTGGAGCAGCGTGCCCATGTCACCTTGCATGGGTGGGCCAGGCCATTCAATCAGGCCCACCCCATGCATGTGCAGTAGCCCACGCCCACCTCCACACTGCCAGGAACAACCATTCCCATGCTATGTTTTGAAAACTGATGCTTAACTAATTCTTAAAACTAAAGGAATTAGCAAATTAAATATATTCGACATAAAAATCCTTATATCAGCAAGTATAGCTGAAATAAAATGTATAGTCTTAGAAGAATTTAGGCAAGCCATCTGTACACATCCATGTAGAACTGTAAATATTCATAGCTCTAGAGTTTTCTACAAAACACTTATTTTTTCATTAAGCTTCTTACTTTGAGATCATTGTAGATTCACCTTCCATTGTAAGAAATAGCACAAAGACTTAACACGTTCTTTCTTGAGTCAAAACCAAGAGGAACACCTTGCAAAGTTGCAGTGAAATGTTGCCGCCAGGTCATGCAAGTGCATGCACACACACACACGCACGCGCGCACACACACACACACACACATCCACACATACATACTCAAAATAGAAACCATTCTGTTCACTGCAGGATCCTTCAGGTCCCACCTATAGCCACGCCCACTGCACCCCAAGATCTCTTTTTCCTTATTCCCCAAACTACTCTGCTGTTTCCTACCTCCAGCTTCCATCAGAGGTCCGTTTCCCAGCATCCTTGAGTTTCCACTCACATGAGAAGGCTGGCCAGCTTCAGAATCCCGCACTTTCATTGTGTTTCTTAGGTCTTGGAGTTGCCTGCTGGATTTTCTTGTATCCAGGGAAGAGCAAGGAATGATGGATGCAAACAATGAGAGTGACGTGAGCCCCAGGCAGACGGGAGCCAGAAGAGGGCTTCCTCCTGCCTCTACGCCAGCCCGTCTTCCACGTGTGACTCCCGGTTCCAGCAAGTTTGCTCCCATGTAAGTGCAAAGCCTTGTTTTCCATTCTGCATTCCAAGATCTTACATTAATAATCTTTCACAGTAATAACTGATTTCTGTATAAGGAATTGTCTCTGGGGAGATGAGGACACATGACAGATTGTACGGAATGTCATGTAGCTCACATACCCAGGGAGAAAGAGGTGCAATTACTGAGGAGTTCCCTGAGGTCTTGGGCTTTGCATGGGATGTCCACATGCCCACACAGAGCTCATGGGGAGAAAACCAGGAGCCAGAAGTGTCGCAGGTGCAAGCTGGGCCATGAGTGCTTTGTCGAGCTACGCTTCACTGCTTCCGAGGCATTTGTATGGCCTGCGCCACCCTATAATAGAAAAGGCTTTGAAGCAGCGATGCAGTGAGCAAAATTTTCTTCTCCCCCAACCAATGCCTATATATATATATATATATATATATATATATATATATATATATATTTTTTTTTTTTTTTTTTTTTTTTTTTTAGAAAATGCATCAGTGCCCAGGGTTCTGCACTCAGCATGTAGCGACGTTGTGTGCTTGCATTCTGGTGTCCTGACCTCGCCCTAGATTGTGTGCTAAAAACTACTCTGAAAGTATTCACTAGTTAAGAGTGGTGAATTTAGTTGTGTTTCCAAAACAAGACTACTTCTGATTTTATTAATAAGCCAGTTAAGCTTAATTATTATTTTCTACATTTTATAAAATGGTCCTTCCAAAAGATTTTAAGGAGTGAAATTTCACTGGACTTATGCACAAGATAAAAGTTTGCGCAGTACCCAAAACCAATTCTTGACAAGAAGGTGTACTCGCCCTGAATTTGTTTATATTCTAGAATAAACTATCCACACACTTCCCTCATCTTCAGACCTCTTGGGCCCACTCAGTTTTATGCTCTTTTCCTCCAAGTTTCTTCCTTTTAGCTTTTGGCTTTTTGCTTTACACAAGATTGGCAAAAAGTTTTTCAAACAGTAAATGATATTTTCTTTCCGCTCCCCTCTTCCCTATTCTGAAGTTGGAAGTATGTTTGGCCTTCAGTGCTTGAAAAGATAACTAAAACATCTCCTGGCACATGAAAGCATGCTTGACATACTCAGGTGGTAATGACAGTGCCCAGCCAGGGACAGTGCTGCAGTGGCACATGACCAACAGTGACTGCCACGCGTCACCAGGGTGAGCTGCGTATCCCAGCCTGACTGGTACCCGGAGATCACTGGGCCCCTCGCACACTTGCCCTTGGGAGGCCATGGCCTCTGGGACGCTGCAGTCCCCACATCCAGCCCCCAGGGCGCAGCCTGGCCTCCTGCTGCTCTGCACCCCTGCAGCAGCGTCTGAGCATCCACCCGCACCCAGGGTATAGTGAGTGCTTCCTCCTCTCGTCAGAGCTGGTTCCGTGCTTTTGATTTTGGCCAGTGGAAGACCAAGGTGGCCCCTGAGATGCGTGCAGCCCCTCTTCGTTTAGATCTGTAAGTCGCCAATCTGTTAGCTCTTCTTTCGCCCTGACATTTCCATAACAATGTTGGTGGGCTCACCAAGAGAAGCCAGGGTCACTTTCCTTTTATCTCACTCTAGCTTCTAGCAAGTAGATGACCGGGATCTGGGACCCAGAAACTTGATAGGTGCATTTCCTCTAAGCCTTGCCCAATAGGAACTCAGCGGATGAAGCGAACAGAGCAGCGCCCGTTAGATGAGGCTGATGTGGCCGCCAAAGCCGAAGCAAGCAGGGGTGAAACCAGGCCTCACTCGAGATCATCAAATGCAAATTCAATACGCGCTTAGGACTGCAGTAGTAGTTATTCATAAAAAGAACAGGAGCTCTATGATTCACATCATTTACAGTGCTGGTACGTTATACGTTTTCTTAACCTTCTCATACTTCTGAATGAAATTTTTCAAAGGTGCCAGTGATCAGACAGCAACGTGAGTATAGTGTAAAATTCAAAGTCATTTACTTCAGAATCAAGCGTAAAGCCTGGGTGTGGTAGCATGCACCTCTAATCCCAGCACTTGGGAGGCTGAAAACAGGAGATCACTACAAGTCCAATTATGTAGTGAGACCCTGTGAACCCTATATTAAATGCACAAAAAAATAAACATTCAAAAAAGAATCAAACATAAACAGTACTACCTAAGTTGTTCAAGGTGTCTAGTGGCCCATGTGTGTCTCTGCCCGGAAGCCCCTGCCTGGTCCTTGGGCCCCTGTCCTCATCCTATGTGATTGTGGCCTGTAGCCACGGCAGCAGGTACCTCATTTAAAGTTCTGTAAAGTTAACTAAGGAAACCCTAGAATATAATGAAAGGAGAAGCATTTGTGTGTGTGTGTGTGTGTGTGTGTGTGTGTGCGCGCGTGCGCGCGCATGTGTGCGCATGGCACATGCGCACGCACGCATGCTTATGTGCTCGTGTGGCGGCATCTATTAAACATGTCTTCTCATTCAGAGGTGCCTGTCATAAGGGGATATGTGGGCTAATTTCCATGCTTCTGTTTACTTGTTGAGCTAACTATTAAGTGACATAATACTTGCCTGTAATGTAGCACTCTGTATTATGAATGACATAATTATCATAATTCTCAGTTTCAAAAGCCCTCCGTCTGAGAGCTTTTTTTTTTCCTTTGTGAAAATTAAAATAGTTCCTTCGCTACAAGCTCTATTGGGATGACTGACAATTGATGAAAACACACCAAGCTCCCACAAATAATTTTAATTTCCATCCAAAATAAAAATGTGTTAATTCCTCATGCCTATAACAAAAATATTTTCATAATGATACTGTTTACACAGATTTAATCAGTCGTGTCACTGGGGTGCGGCAGAAGCAGCAATGTGACCTGCTGCGAGTCAGCACCAGATTGCGATTTACAATCGCGGCGGCAGCAGTCACTGAAGGGCGCAGCACGCGCCCCAGTTACCAATTAATCAGACCCAAAGAGGCCTCCATAAAAGGCACTGGGATCAGCCGTGCCTCCATAAATCCAAAGGCCGCCTCTCTTTGTAAGGTGACCAAGGAGCCGGGTCCTTCCGCAGCCTCCGTCATGGACGCAGCCTGGTGGGACCATC
>PVKN010015957.1:0-18169 GCA_004027915.1 Capromys pilorides
ATTAGAAACAAAAGACACAGGTATGATGCTTTCTGTCTTTCTGAAATTATTTATTCCCACCAAATCTATTAATGTCATCAGTCTTTTCAAAAGAATGAACTAGTACCATATATGTTCTCTATGTTTTCCATTTTATTAATTTCTTCTTTTTAAGTATTTACCTACTTTCTCTAGATACAACTTGCTGTTCTTTTTTTGACTTCTTGAAAAGAGTGTGCAGATCCCTGTGTTTTTTTTAAGGTTTCTTTGCTTCCTGACATAGTCCTTTAAGGCCATGAATTTTCCTCCAAGTATGACTTTACTTGCACCTCATCAACTTTGATCTACAATAGTTTTATATTAATTCTAGCCAAAATATTTTATCAAACTCATCCCCACTGTAATACTTTCTTTGACAATGGATTGCTTAGAAAAGATTTTCCAGCCAGGTGTGTGGTACACACCTATAATCCCAGCATTCAGGAGAGGCTGAGGCAAGAGGATTGCCAGGAATTCAAGGCCAGCTAGACTGAACTAATAGTGGGACCCTGCCACAGGAAGGAAGGAAGGAAGGAAGGAAGGAAGGAAGGAAGGAAGGAAGGGAGGGAGGGAGGGAGGGAGGGAGGGAGGGAGGGAGGGAAGAAGGGAGGAAGGTTTTTTCCTAGCTACCTACTGCTATTGATTTTAACTTGGAGAACACCATCCTGCTTTATTTTGACCCTCTAAAATATATTGAAGCCTGCTTTTGCCCCCAAAGAGCTAATAGCTTGGGTGACTGTCCATGTACTCATAAATATGTATTCACAGTTGCTAGGTACAATAGCTATGCATCATGACAAATTTATTGATTCTGTCACTTCAGGTCCTTCGTAAATTTTATTCTGTCAGTTGCGGATGTGGTATAAAATTTAAAATAAAATTTAAAAAAACCACTTCCCTCTAGGATTGTGATTTTATTTCTTCTCCCTACTTTTAAATCTATACTTACTAAAATTCTTTCTAGGTAACTCAGACATTCTGTGGCAGAGAATAGAAAGGTGAATGACCTCAACATTTACAATGCCAGAATAACTGTTTCAACTAATTATTAGCCAAATCTTAGTATTTCCTACCTCAAGAATAAAATCATTTTTATTGATGACCTCCAAAATTTAACTGGATCACATCCATATCCCCAGAGAGCAGACCAATTTGCTTAATTACTCAAAAACACATTTTGTAACTAATTCATACTGCTGGGCATATGGGAAAAAGCAACAATGCTCTACCATACATTTCTCAAACAAATTACTGGCAGTTTTCTACAAACCCGTGACATTATATTTTCTAAATGAAAATTATCTTGGTCCTATTCTCTGGCAGAAAAAGACAAATCTCATCCTGCTTTTCAATTGCTGTGGCGCTGTCCTACTGAGCCACAACACTGCCAGGGTCGCCCATCCCACCTGCTACGCCCAGCCACCATGGGTGCAAGCACCTGCCCTGAAAGCCAAAACCGCCCTTGGTTTTGGGACAATCTAGCTGAGACTCTGTTCTCAGTCAAACATGTGGAAAAGGTTTGCATGCAACTATTCCTAGAACTCAGGTATACACCCCAGATTATGGCTCAGTGGCGTAAGTGCCTGATCCCTGGTACACACACACACACACACACACACACACACACACAGAACTCAGGTGTAGAATCAGCCTTGCCTGGCACCCTCCAAGTTCTCAGTGAAGCATTATCTCCCACTTGGGATCTGGCACTGCCAACATACAGCAGCACATCACAGTGACCTTCCTGCTCTGGTTACACCATCATCCTATCCTCTCTCGAGGACAGGATTCACCCATCCAGACAGCCACAGGACCTAGCAATGCCTAGTACATACACACCCACCTTCTACTCTTGTGTCCTACAGTCCACCCTCACAGTAGTCCTAGCCATCCTTGGCAATCAAGGTCACATGATACCACTGCCTTGCTGAAAACCGTGCACTGGCCTTTCATTTCGGAACACAATCCAGAGTGCCACCACTGTCTATTTGCCCTTACGCAAACTTGTCCTCTTCCTGTTGCTCCTCAGGAGCCTCAGGATGCACTGACTGTCCCAGCTGAACAAAGCTCTTTCCCAAAGTATTTGTCTGCTGGTCAACTCTCTCCCTCTCTTCATTCACCCCTGTTCAAAGATCACCTCAGTAAGGCTTTCCCTGACTACTTTCTCAAAAGCAGTCTCTGTCCTCACCTGCATTTGCTTTGGTTGCAGGGAGAGGGTGTTTTGTTCCGATCTGTGATATCAGAGTTTGAACTCAGGGCCTCTGCACTGAGTTTCATCCTCAGGCCCTTTTCTACTTCTATTTTATTTTATCTTGAAATAAGGTCTCACCAAGCTGTTCAATTACTAAGGCTGGGCTTGACTTTCCTGCCCCACCCTCCCAGAGTGCTGGGATTACAGGTATGTGCCCCCACCCTGTGTTATTTATATTCTTTATAGTCATTACTACGACTCATATTTACACGTTATCATTTCTCTCCACTAAAAATTGTGAGCCACACAAGGCAGGAAGATTCCCCTAGAATAGGGGCCAGTAATTTTTCTATTAAGGGCTAGATAGTAACTATTTCATACTTGTGGTTGGACAACCTCTGTTGCCAGAACTCAGTTCTATTCAGCTCTGCTCTGTACATTAAAGCCACCACACAGGGTCGGCAAGATAGCTCAGTGGACTAAGTGAGGGACCAATTGGATTTTGACCCCTGGCACCACATGCCATGCCAGCCCCACCCCTGGGCGCACTGAGCTGGTGGCTGAGTCTGGGCTTGGTGGTATATGCCTGTAATCCCAGCACTGAGAAGGCTAAAGAATCCAAGCTGTGTAGTGAGACCTGTACTAAAATACATAAAAATACTAAAGACACCACACAGGACACATAAACAAATGGGTATATCCATATTCCAACACAGTTTCCTTTACAAAATCAAGCAAAAAACAGATATGGTCCACAAGCTACGTGCCAACTTCTGCTATAGAAGAAGCCTGGCAGGCAGCACACTGACTTTTACCAGTCGTCCCTCTTTGGTCCCTAAAGATATACCTTTTCTTAACAGTATAAAATACTGGTACTCCAAGTTCATCAAAAGAAATAACATCAAACTTGCATACATGTTTTCACCAAACATCTATTTGAGATCAATGATATTTCTGAATGGCTACTTGAAGGATATGCAATGCATTCATGCTTACCACTGGACAGTATAGAACTCATGTTCATTTGACCTCTGTAGGACTGTCTCTAATTAAATTGCATTTCCACTTAGCTCAAGGACATTACAGTAACTGGCTCTGAGAAAACCATTGTTGTGCACACTACCACAATGCCCCTGGGCACATCACCTACTATACCATTCAGTGTAACCAACACTAAATACCAGGTGTGAAATCAGAGGACACATTAAGGAAAGGATCTGATACACTCTTCATGGATTCTAAAAATCATAACAAAGCTGCAAGTGGCTCCCTCTCACTCTGGGTACCAGGATGCTCAGCCAAGTTTCTGGTTGACCTGGGGCAGTGACTGGCAGAGCCACAAATAACCACATTCTCTCTTCTCTGGAGGTTCCTAGCTGAACCACATTTTCTAGCTCAAAGTAGGTTAAGAGAGGCCATGTTTCAGCACAGCTAGTGAGATGAGATGTGATATGTGCTGGCCTATAAAAACCTCCTGCAGGAGTGCTCTCATTCGCCACCCACCAGCTGAACCAAGCAGGTTTCCAGTTCCTAGAGGAGGCTGAGTCACAAGGTGGAAAAGGACTGACTCGCCCCAGGAGCAGAGTGCTCCAGGTCATCTTATGGTTTCTGAGGCACTTAGCCCTCACATCTCCAACACCAGTGTGCATGTTCTGATCAGAGGCAGAAGTTCTTCACTATTTACAAGTGATTTTTTTTTATTATTATAAGTACTTTCTATAAGCTAACTGAGACAGTCATTTAGTCAAGTTAAAGAAAGATAAGCCTCCACGGATGATGGTCAGTAAAATCTTTAAGCATCCCATAGAACAAACATCTATATAAAGTACTTGGGCCATTTAAACAGAAACTCTGTAATTTTACTTACACACAAGCTGATCTAAGAGGTAGCCAAAAAGGAAAGAATACTCAGTAAATATTAAAATGCAGACCAATATTTTTGTCTAAGTTAAAACTGACAATCCCTACTAAGCAAATACAGTACCCTAAGAAACAAAGTCACACACTTGTCAACTCTTCTGGCAAAAAAAGTTAATTATAAACATAGATTACTGACACGAAATTGTCCTAAACCTTTCAGTTTCTGATCACTATCTAATTCTTTCAGATGATGTGTTAATTCTGTAGCTTATGTAATTTTTTTGTGGGGCAGTATGTCAAAAATGATAGAACCTTTTAATTAAGCTTATGTGAAACAATGGAAAATGGCAGAGATGCTATAAAATTTTCAATTACAGCCAGTTATGAACTTCATTATCATTGATAAATCTTGCAACCACTATAAATTGCAATGCCAAATTTTGAAAAGGAGCAGCACCTTAATAATCACCCTCATTGGGACATCTCAAAGAACAATTCAATTGTAGTAAAGCCTTGGGAAACAATGATGTTTGTACTGTATAATTAAAATTTGAAAACAGGTGACTGGGGAGTAGGGACCATTTCCATGTATTTCTAGCTTTTTAAATTTAAAAGTAACAAGATAATTCAACTAGATGTACACAAATGGAGACAAATACTATAGAAAATCGAGTGGGATTTTTTAAACCTTACAAAGTTAATTATAAAATGTTTCTCTACTTATAGTAAAAATGGGCATGTATCCTGTATTAAACAGTTAAACTCTTCGAAAATCAAGCTTGTACATTTTCCTTGTTACTCTAAACTGCAGCAGTGCATCTCGGGATGACAAAAGGACAAGTGTGACTTGTTCCCTTTCTCTCTTTATCACCTTTCTAGTCAGTGTCACTCCACAGTGTGGGCTACAGTTTCATCTGTGTGTCAAAGCAACTTAAATCTATGACAATGTGGCCAGGCACAATTGCAAGATGCCAGGCATGGCGGTGAAGGCCTGGAATCTCAGCACCCTGGGAGGCTGAGGTAGGAAGAGCCTCGCCTGGGCAGTTTAGAGACTTCTCAGATATAACTCAGTTTGAAGGTTCTGGGTTCAATCTCTGGTACTACAAAATAAAATAAATAAAAAGTTGCAAAGCCTTGGCACTAGCCTTATACAGGACTACTACATAATAAAATAGGCAAAAGTAAAGATGACCTTGTTAAATAGGTATTTTGAGGGACCAAAAAATGTGATATTTATAAGGCAAAATGTATCACACCAGGTTTTGTAGAATACATTCATACTAGTAACAGTGAGTCAAAAACATGACATTTGTAATTAATATAAAAATGTTGAGTACTTACTGTGTGTAAAAAAATGCACCTTTTCATGCACTTAGCTGATAAAATACAGTGACACAGATTCTGGATCACAGGCAATCACATGCATACTTTCCTACTGCAATGTAATTTCAACTGAGCTGTTTGTGTGCACAAAATGGATAACAGCTCTCAATGAAAGCAAGCCACGAGATGAACTAAAATGGAACTGCTGCCGCATGGTAATAAAATCTTCAGCATGTACCGGAGCAACTTTTAAACACTCAATACGGCTTCGAATTGCCAGAAAACAGAAGTGCTCTGGGTCCAAGGATTCAAAAGACTGTGAGAAGAGAACAGATGGGAGAAGGCACTGGGTGTCATCACTGAACTAAGGTGAAGACTACCACAACAGACTTCTCACAACTACAATGCAGAATAGGGCATCTAACAAGAAGAACGCATGCATGGTGCTATGGTTTGTGTCTAGGTGTGCCCAAAGCCTCATGTAGTCATAGGGTGTGGTTGTAGAGTTTGTGATTAGTTCATGATCTAAGGCTGGGATTATGGGTCTGAGTACTGCTGGGATTATGAGTGGGAGTGCTACACCCAGCCTCGGGTGGGTAGCCTGAAGGCAATATAAGAATGAGACAGAATGCCCTTATATAAGAATGCTCTCGGTAGCCATTGCTGTTGATGCTACTCCTTCCATTTGCTCTTGCTGTTTTGCTGCCTTCTGCTGCCATGAAGTACTGCCCTCTGCCATGTGCCAGGCTGCCTTGGAGCCAGCTGAGCATGGACTGAAACCTACAATAACTGTGAGCTACATAAACCTTTCTTTCCATCACTTTGAGTGTTACGTATTTGTCCCAGCAACAAGAGGAGTAACTGAGACACATGGATATCACATACACAGCATGTTGCCTGGTTCCTGTCCACAATGACTGTGTAAGCTAATGAACAAGGCTACATATTTTGTTTTGCTACAAGCTAAACACTACTAATTTGAAAATCTCAACTCCAAATATTTTGAGCACCAAAATGATGCCACAATTCCCTCCATAGAACTTTGTTTCATGCATAAAACTATGTAAAATTTTGTATAAAATTCCTTGAGCCTACATGTATAAGATGTACACGAAGTAGTAACAAATTTTGTCCTTAAGCTTGTGTTTCAGCCCAAAGACATCTCATTATGAATGTGGAAATATTCCAAAAATCAAAACAATTCTGAGCCCAAACATTTTGGATTAAGGATCCAACCTGTATATACTTTCTAAAGACAGAATCTGGAGCAACTAAAACTTCTCTATCACCAGTAACTAGCAGAGTACTTCAGGCACAGTTATTCAAACACTTCTATAATTCTTTTTTTTTTTTTTTAAGCTTCTTTATTTATTCATTTGGTACAGGGTCTCACTACACAGTTTGGACTTTAAGCAATCCTCCTGCTTTCAGCCTCCCCAATGCTGGGATTATAGCCATGCACCACCAAATCTGGTTCCTGTGGCTGACACAGCAGCACAGCATGCGGTACTAAGGACCAAATCCAGGTCCGTGAACTTGCCAGGCAGGTAGGTGCTTAGATTGCTATCTCCCCAGCCCTACTTCTATAATTCTGACTTAAAATGCCCTCCAATGTTCCATGATCCTGGAGTGGTCATAAGAGGCAAGGCCTGGCAGAAAGTTCTAGGTCCTTGCAAGCATGCCCTTGGAGGGAACTGTGGTATTCCAATCTTTTCCTCTTTCTTCTCCTTTGCATTTCAGCCATGAGGCCACCAATCCTGCTCCACTATAAATACGGTTCTGCCTCAATGTGTTGCCTAGCCGTAGGCCCAAAGGGCAGTAAGTCACAAACCAAAACCCTCTGTAAGCTGGTCAGGTATCTTTTATAACAATGAAAAGAGAACAAACAATGGCCATAATAAAACATAAATCAAAAACCAAAACAGGGGAAATGCAAAAGAAAATGGTCACAAGGCCCAAGATAAACCAACAACATAAATCTGTGGGTCAACTTTAAGATCACTCTCCCAGTAGACTGGAGAGCACCTTAAAGCAAATGCTAGGTAAAATTCCAGAAAATACAAAGTTGAGAAATAAAATATAAAGTTTTGAAATGATCCCTGATCTTCCCTCACCCCCACCCCCCAGTACCGGAGATTGAGCTATCTCCCAGCACAATGATCCCACATCTTGAGCTCAGAGACTTGGCCTTGAAAGATGAGAAAACACCCTGAGTTGCTGAGATCTCTAAAGTTTAGAAAAAAAAAAGAAAAGAACCAACCTCCAAAGGACAAACAGATGAGGCAAGGAGAAGGAATGGCAGAGCTGGCTCTAAAGATTAAGAGTGAAATCTGAGGGTGGAAAAATTCTAATCTGAGGCCATCAACCAAGACAGGAAAACAGGAAGACAGGCTCTGACAGGCTCTGAATGAAGGTGGCCCTGAGGTCAGTGACAAGAAGGTGCTGGAAAATAGGACAGCAAAGAAGGGCCAGCTGGCCACAAGGACAACACCTCAAGAACTGAATCCAAGAAAGGCAAAACCAAGTCAGAGGAAGCCACCCCAAGAAGGATCAGCCAGTCCTAAGAAAAGCATAAAAAACACACTTTTGGGGCCAGCAAGATGGTTCAGTAGTCTAAAGCGTCTGCTTAGGAAAGCTTAGGCAACTGCAGGGACTGCAGTTTGATCCCCAGCAGCACACGCTGTGTCAGTCCCACCCCCAGGGCAGGCTGAGCCGGCCATAGGGTGACCCTGTCTCAAAAAGACAAAAAAAGAAAGAAAGAAAAAAAAAAACATACTTTTAATAAAATATGTCACTGCTTAAAAAACAAAATCACGCCATACAAAATGGCCCTCTCTAGTCAATGCCCTTCTTTTCTTATTCATAATCAAGTTTTTAGAACAGCCTGCCCTGACTTGGCTTTCCTCCCTTTGCCCCCTCACTCTCCCATTCACAGCAACGATCTTTGCCAAAATCACTAACTGTATCCCAGGGCTAAATCCAATGGAAGCCTTTAAACTACTACCTATCCAGACTGCTTTTCGCAAGCTCTCCCTCTTGGTTCTGCACTAACACTGGATCATGATCAAAGCTTTCCATTTAAAAACAAGGAGCAAAAGGCTCCCCTGGTGCCCTCCTCCCTGTGACCGCCAGATTTCTTGAGTTAATACCATCTCACACCCGGGAGCTCCCCTGGTAACAGGCCTTCTGGCCCCAGTCCACCTCAGAGTTGTTACTGCTATTCCTGTTACCAAGGACCTCCCAGTTGTTGGGCACTCTCTCTTGCCTCAGATTCCCTCAGTCACAAAACCCTCCTCCACCTTCCCAGTACAGCCTGATTTTGGTCCTCCAGAGTTCTTCAGGTCCCAGGTCTCATTCTATCCTACTCCTTTTCCTACTCTACACATGCTCTTTAAATAACCTCATCTACCCCAGTTTCATGAACAAGGAAGAGAGTCCTAAACTTTCTCCATTCATAGCACTTCAGGTTTGGACAAAAAAAAAAAAAAAAAATTACTACTGAATAATGAAAACTTTTAACAAGTCAAATGATTCTATTCTAACAATTGAGTGCCTGTTCAGAAAAAGTACACTTCAACTGAAAAAACAACAATATTTTCATGTTGTTAATTATAAAAATTTACTAGTGGTACATGTGCACCTGTTGAGCAGTGCACAATTTCCCAAATCTTGAAATCACCCTAAAACACACCACTCTCTTTCCTGTCTCCCACATATGTTCATCTGGTGCAAAACCCCGCAAAAACCCTGTTTTACCAAGTTGCAGTCATCAAAAGGAACAGTAAGATCTAATTCAGAAACCATGGGAAAAAAAAAAAAAAGAAACCATGAGACAGTAGTTTGTAGTATTGGACAGGTGTGAATCACAACAGCTTCCCCAACAATTCAAATAAGTGTATTGGTTGCACAGTAGGACTCCCAAGTTTGTGACCGCAATTATTTATTTACTTATTTACTTATCTATCTATTTTGTATTTTAGGGAAGTTCAGGGACTCACTACTAGATCGCACTTGTAGTGATCCACCTGTTTACAGCCTCCCAAGAGCTGGATTACAGGTTCGTGCCAGCACACCCAGTCTCAATGGCTGTCTCAGTGCACACTGGGGAGAGGGCCAGCATGGCAGGCCCAGAGATCAAACCCCCAGACCCTGCGCCTCTGTGCCTGCTTGCAGGTGCTGTGACCCCAGTTTAGACATCTCTAGATACTTAGATCTCCTATACAGCCAAGAGAACATTATGTCCCAGAGGCAGCTGAAACACACGCTGGCTACTCAGGCTGGCTAAGTGTGGCCCTAGATTCGCACTGTGACCCCACCTGAGCATGGTGCTGTCACACAATCACCAACTAGAAGAGGGTACTGCCTAAAAGGCCCCTCCACTAGACCCCCGCTACACACACACACACACACACACACACACGGCCAGAGAGCAACTCCCAGAGCCTCGATCTTCTCAGTTCTCCTCCTTCCACCTTCTAATCCACTTCCTACAAGCCAAACTGATTGTGCTCACCATCTGCTCAGAAGTCCTTAGCCACTATATATTGCCCACTGATGAATCCAAACCCCACACAGGAAAGATGTGGTACCTGGGTCCTTCTTGCTTCTTCCCTGCCTGTGCTCCCTTTGCACTGCCATGCTAAACTTCTGCTCTTTCAGTTGCTCCAACATACCGTCTTCCTGCCTCGTTCTTTGGACTCTCTCTCTCTTTCTTCTTTTTTTAATGTATTTGGTACAGTATCTCCCTACATAGCTTGGACTCATAGTGATCCTCCTGCTTTCAGCCTCCCCAGCACTGGGATTACAGGCATGCACCACCACGCCAGGTCTCAGTGGCTGGCTCAGTGCTCCCAGGGGCAGAGCCAGCACTGCATGTGGTGCCAGGGATAGAACCCCTGTCCCTCTGCTTGCCTAGGCAGGCGCTTAGTCCACTGAGTTACCTTGCCCGTCCTGGACACTTCCTCTTTGACTCAGACTCTGAAATTCCTTCTCAAGCACTTCATTATCTCACAGAACAGTCCCTAAACTCCAGGATATGGGCCTTCTCTGTGCTCCTGCACTCAGCCCTCCTGTAATCAATGATTAGAAAGACGAAGGCCTGAACTCAGCAGCAAGCTCATCTGAGCCAACAGAGATAACCATCTTACCATCGTGTGCCCAGCACGAAACATGACAGTTCTCTGTGTACCGAAGGATTAAAATACATGAATGGATGGACTGGGTCACTCAGGAGGCTCACGAGTCCCTCACCCGTTACGAGCTCTACCTCAGCACTTATCATACCACACTGTAATTGTCTGCCTCCGTAGGTAATGAACATCTCGAAAGTGCTCATCTTTTATTTCTGTAACCCCAGAGATTAAAATAGTGCCTGGTACTTTCAAGGTATTCTCTAAAAGGTTTTCAAAAATAAAAGGACCTGGAAAAATCCAAAAGAATAACCCCTATAATATTAAGTATGGTTACCCTGAAGAAATAGGACTAGAGTGGCAATTAATAAGGGCAAAGGAAAACTAAGACTTTCCCCTCATCTCTGTATTTTCATTAAATTTCTTTTACAATTGTATACACATGAATGACATAAAATATCCCTGTATTCCCAACATAAGATTAAATTCAGGTTAAAAAAAAAAAACTTGAACAATGCACACACTATAAGCAGCATTTTATTTCAAATCCCCAAAAGTAAAACCAAAACAAAACTGGCTTTAAAAGACTACCAAAAGGACTCTGAAGGAAAGGTGAAGCCAGATAGGATGGTACATGCTGTAATCTCAGGACGACTGCTCTGAGTTTCCAGCACAGCCTCAACTGCGTAGTGAGATGCTTTATTTAAAAAAAAAAATAAAAAATAAAAAAAAGGAGTGAGGGAGGTCCATACACTAGTATACTGCCACTGCTAAATGAAAAATATAAGCTGTGTTCTTCTGAACTATGAAGACTAGCAGTGCTGGCCTGCCAACATAGATACTAACATCAATATTTATAATATGCAATTGTTTATAGAAATACCTAATAACCAAAACCAGTAGTGCTACAGGCAGGTTACTATGGAAACTGTAAAGTATGTCTAAAGATATGCTAACAGAGAAGGGGGCTACAATGTCCGCATGGCCACTTAGCTAAGTGTGTTCTACTTGATTTTCAGAATTTTTGCGAGGAGCGTAGTACATCACTGACAAGTGGACCATAAATTTTAAGCAAACAGACAAAACCCGCAAGAACAATTTTTGCATGTCGACAGTTCTAGAACAAGCTTCTTTCCACTGTTTCAATCAACATTAAGTACAGGTCAGGGTAGTAAATACATAAAAGTAAACCAAACTTCCCAACCTGTGAGCTTTAAAGATCTAAAAAGACAATTTTAGTGTATGTTGGGTTCAGGTCTTTTAAGATGAAAAACTGGCACTATGCAGAAGCTGTAAGAACTCTGGAGAAGGCAGCAGAGGAGACACACTGAGAACTGCCTTTGGGAAAGGTCAAACCAGCTTTCTCTTGTTTAACCTCGAAAGTAGA
This sequence comes from Capromys pilorides, assembly GCA_004027915.1. Classification (NCBI taxonomy): domain Eukaryota; kingdom Metazoa; phylum Chordata; class Mammalia; order Rodentia; family Capromyidae; genus Capromys; species Capromys pilorides. The sequence continues at coordinate 11,909 of PVKN010015957.1, forward strand.
TAAAAGAACTGGCTATAAAGAATCATTGCATTGTTTCTCTGTTAGAAAAAGAAAGTTCGGTAGAGCATACACAAACGGAATCTGTCAGTTTTCAACCAAATTGGTCCTAGAAGCAACAACAACATCAAAAAAAAGTCAATTATAACACCATGAACTCAGTTTTTGATATAAACACGTAGGCATCTTAAGTTGAGGATAAAAACGCTACAGTGCGAAATATTTCAATGGGCCAGCCTCTCCGCGTAAAATGCAGGTTGTGAACATTTAGTGAAAATGTCATGCCCACATTGTGCTTGCAATTCTACAAGCTTTGATGCAAAAACAAGTTTAATTTTCAGTATCTTGAAAGCTCAAAAATTAAATGTTGGGAGTAAACCATCAAATAATTAAAAAAAAAAAAAAAATGAACAGATTCCTACTCCATCCAAGAGCAGTCAAAAAATGACAAACTCCCATTGATCCTTAAACCCATCACAGTTTTTAATTAAGAACTCTGTTCTACACTAGGGAACTATCTCTTCCAGAAAGACCAAACCAAGAAGAAATCGCCATTGCCTATAAGTACCGAAGACGGAGAAAGACTTCGCAGGGCCGCAGCCGAGTCCCAGGGGAGGTTCGGTGCAAAGGAGCTCACGGCCCGCGACCCGCTCCGCAGCACGCCCGGGAGGGACGCCCCGACCTCCCTGCCGCACTCAGAGACTCGCGCCTGACACGTCGCGCGGCACCAGGCGGGCAGCGGAGCAGAGGGCCGGGCCCGATGGCGGCAGGCGCGCGAGGCTGGGCCGGAGGCGGCGACAGCGCGCGGGGCCGCAGGCAAGCAGAGGAGGATGCGGAGGTCCGGCGCGGGCGGCCGGGCGGGCGGCCGGGGCGCAGAGCGCGGGAGCGAGCAGAGGCCCGGGCGCCACCTGCGGCCGAGAGGGCAGTCGCTGTCCCGCTCACCCTGGGGTGCACGGAGTAGCGCGCATTCCGGCCGGTCTAGAGCTGCGGGGCTGCGAGGGCGGGAAGCCCCGGCGGGCGGGTGCGGGCAGTGGGACGCGGCCGGGCTGCGGGTGGAGGCGCGGCCCGCAGTGGGCCCGGAGCCGGGCAGAGCGCAGGCGATGCAGCAACTTCACTTGACCGCAGCCGCGGGGGCCCAGCCTGCGCCCGCCCCGCCCCCGGGGTCCGAGGGACCCGAGCGGAGCAGGGAAGGGCAGTCTGCAGCGGGCAGCCGGTCCGGCGCCGCCCGCACTCACCGGTCCGCGATCTCGCTGCCAGCGCCGGGGCTGCGCTCGGAGCTCCATGATCCAGCCGCTCCGCGGCGCCCGACGCCCCCGCTCAGCACCACACCGCACGCAGCGGCGCTAGCCGACGCCGCCTCCGGCCGGGCCACAGCCGCGGCCACGCCCCCTCTCTGCGGGGGGCCCGGCCGGAGTAGGAGGGGGCTCAGAGCCAGCTCCCCCAACCAGAGCCCATTCACAGCGCTGCTTCACCAGGATTGGCGGGCACGTCGACCAATGGAAAGCCAACAGGCCCGCGGAGTGCCTGCGCCGGGGGGCGGGGGATTGCGGAGGAGGAGGCTCTAGCCCTTCGTCCTCCGCCTCCGCTTGAGAAGGAGGATTTGGCCGGAGTCCCTTTCCGAGGGGCCATATACGGATACTTTGGGCCGAGTTCATCCTTGTAGCCTCTCTGGTTGCTAGGCACCCACTACAGTCGCCCTGAGTTTTCACCTATGTCTTCATCTTATCTGGGTGTTGAGGGCTCCTGAGATCAGAGAGCTCTGTGTACCTGAGTTGAGGATTCAGTCACCCCTTAGAGGACGGTGGCCCTGTCATCACTTGGTTTCACTTCCTGCACAAATCTGCGTTCAGAGCCTTCTCATTTCCTTCTGCAGACCCTTCTTCCCTTTTGTACTCACAAAATCTCCAATTTCTGCCCATCCCAAAGGTGAGAAAAGCCACAGTCCCTTTGAAACATAGGCTATTCCTGAGCCTCCCAACCTAAGCCCTATCATCGGGCAGCATAGCCAGGTGGTGCCAGAAAACTGAAGTGAAAACAGACTTAAGAAAAGGGAGCAAGAAAGGAAGAGAAGAAAGAAAAGCCAAGTGTGTTCATCCAGGTCCTGAAGGAAATGTGTTTAAAATGTACAACAAATGTCTTATTTGCATGCCTTAAAAATTACAAATGAGATCACAAGAAGGTAAAACATTTAGGGGGAAAAAATTTAAATCCCAACAAAGAGCCTTAAAAAAAAAAACAAATTTAGCTGTGTTTACCTGAAAACAATCCACAACCTCCCAGCTATCAGCAGCAACTAAAAGCGAGGCCGGAATGCAGAGCAATGTATAAGGATTTGAGTAAAGGTTGCAGGACCAGAAATATGGTACAAAACAATCATGCACCCATCTTCATAAAATGTCTGCTCCATTAATCTACATTACTTCCAAAGGAAGGACATTTAAAACACTCTTTTGAAATGATATATACTGTTTCTATGTTGTGCCTACTTGACATACTGGTAATTAATAAGGTAAACAAAATTGTCATGAATAATTACAATGTCCCAGTATTTGAAATATTGATGCTAGAGTAATAAGTTTCTGCTGAATCCAAAGCTGAATTGACTTTTAAATTAAAATGACTTTCCTTCTTTTCATCTTCACTCACCCAAAGGGATAGCTGCCATGTCTATATTTAGGTCATTGATTTAGAACTCAAAAATATGAAGGCATGTGATACCTGGGGTGTGTTCAGAGCTGCCAATCACATTTCCCTGGCTCTTCCTCTCTTCAGTAACCGATGCTTGGCATGAGCTACTGTTAGACTTAGTTTGCAACACTCTCACATTAGCCTTTACTCATACATACAGGTTTGTTTCATATAGTTGGAATACCCCCTAAATAGATCATCAGTCCTGTGAGGGAGAGACCCCCACCTTATGCTTTCCTCAGTGCCTAATGCCTAGCACAGTAAATATACCACTACTCTTAGTACTGTGTCCATAATATAACAAAATTATTTTAAATACACCAACTGCCCCTTTTCTTGGCATTGTGTCACATGGAAAATAGTAGGGGGGACAGCGGAAAGGCAGACTCTCAAAATAGTGCATGCCACTTGAGGCTGTTGCTTTAAACCAGCTTTATACGGAGCCCCCATTAGCACTTCACATTTTGCTTCTGATTAGTCAGACCCATGTTGAATAATCACTTCTGTGTGCAAAGGAGTCAGAAGTACTAAGTACTTTAAGTCGGAAAAATGTCAGAGTTGTTAGCAAGAGAGAAGAGGAATGCATAAACTTGGTGTCATAGCAGCGGTACCTGCCATTGCTACTGAATAAATGAATTCATCATTCAGCCCTCATTCCACTTACCCATGAAAAAAAACCACTTTAATACAAGGGTTACTGAAATCTCAGTAAGAAAACAAGCCACCCAATTTTGAAATAAGCAGAAGATTTGTATAGATGCTTCATCAAAGTGGAAATGGCAATATGCAGATGGCAAGCAAGCATATGCTCCACAACATATGTCATTAGGAAATTAAAGTAAAACAATAACCGAGTAGCATAGCATTGAAAATGACTAACATGCACAAATAACAACATCAATTGCTAGCAAGGATGTAGAGCAACAGGAATGCTCATTCATTGCTGCTGGGCATGCAAAATGGAACAAGTATAGGGAAAGACAGCTGGGTGGTTTTGTACACGGTTAAGCACAGTCTTCGGGCTGGGAATGTAGCTCAGTGGCCTAGAGCCTGCTTAGAAAGCATGAGAGCCTGAGTTCAATTCCTTGTTAAAGAAATTTAAAAAACACACAGTTTTACCATGGAGTTTGGTAATCACAGTTATAAAAATGAACGCACTTGAGTCGAAAGCTACATCCACACAAAAACTTACACCTCAGTGGTTATTCATAATCACCAAATACTGGAAGAAACTAAGATGTCCTTTACCAGATGAACAAATAAATTGTGGTGGATACTCTACTCACCATGGAATATTTTTCAGCAATAAAAAAGAAATGAGTTATCAAGCCATGGAAGAATCTTAAATTATTGTACTTAAATAAGAGCAGCCAGTTTAAAAAGACTATATATTGCATGATTCCAAATATATGACAAAAATATGAAAATGATAAAATGGCCAGTTCTTACTCAGATGAGTAGTAAAGAATGAGAAACAGATAGAAGCCAGGACTTTTTTTAGGGTAGTACAGCTCCTCTGTGGGATGCTATAATGGTGGATACGCATCGTTTGTCAAAACCCATTGAATGAATTGAATTATAATGAACTGTAATGTAAACCATAGATTTTAATTAATAAAAGTCATCAATATTGGTTTATTCATTGTAAAGATTTGCCGCACTAAATATAAGATTTTGTAATAGGAGAAACTAAAGGAAGAGGGTGAGTATATGGTATAGGTAGTATCTGATAATTTATTCTGTAAGTCTAAAACTACTAAGAAATAGAATGAGTTAATAACATTTATAAAATCAAGACAATAAGACTCATAGTTAACATAATACATTCTCTGTTTCTGTCTCTGTCTCTGTCTCTCTCTATCTCTATCTCTATCTCTATCTCCATCTCTCTCTGTCTTGCATATGTGCTTGACAGTGGGTATTGCAATCCAGGGCATTCATAATGAGCTGCATTACCAACTCTCTTTTTAAATTTTATTTTGAGACAGAGTGTCACCTGTATTCCCAGGCTAGGCTTGAACTTATCACCCTCCTGCCTCAGCTTCCCCAAGTGCTGAGAATACAGGTGTACACCACCATACCCAATTCTTTTAGTTTCTAAAAAGAACTCTTTGTTTTATTGATGGATCTTTATTGTAGTCACAGATTCCATCATCCTCTAACTATTGATAAATCTTTTTAGAAATTATTCATCACATATGTTTTTTTAAGAAAATTCATACAAATGCTTTTGCATTGAAAATTTTCAAATGTGTATAAAAGTTGGGTGAATAATACTATAAATAGTACTATTGAATAGTACTATGAATAGTACATATGCCTCTTATCCAGTTTCACCATGGTCTATCAATGGTGATATCATAGATATCATGTACATATCAGTTTTTCTTTGCTCCTCCTTCATGCCTTCTCTGTACCTTATTTGTTTAAATGAAACTGCTCAGCGGTAGTTTGAAGACACCAAGATACTTTAAATGTACTAGTCACTATGACATAATCAATTTAAAAGGAGAAATGATTTATTTTGCCTCATGGTTTCAGAAGTTTTAGTTCATAGTCGGTTGGTGCTGTTGCCTTAGGCCTGTTGTGAAGCAGAACATCTAAAAGAGAGACAGGTAGGGAAAGAAGAAGAAGACGAAGAAGAGGAGGAAGAGGAAGAAGAGGAAGATGAGAAAGAAGAAGAGGGAGAGAGAAACAGAGACAGAGAGATGCCAAGAGACACTGTGATCTCAATATTCCTTTGGACATGTCCACAATGACCTAACTTCCTCCCTCTAAGCCCCACCTCTTAAATATTTTACCGCCTCCCAACAGCACCTCAAGATGGGACAACATGAACCTTTGTACAACACTGAATATCTAAAACATAACACTAAATATTTAAGCATGTATCTCCAAGAGTAAATATTTGGTGATTGTTTAGTATCTAAGAAAAGATATGAAGAATCTATAAAATGAGATAGTGGAAACTAGATACCTGTAACTATTGAAGGCTTTAATGCACTTCCTTCTTTATTTATTCCTGTAAATATATCACCAAGCTGATATACAATGTTCTTACCCTCATGAACTGTTATCATGCTGTAGTAGTAAAATTAAATTTGGAAGAGGAAAGAGGGGGACTGAGCATCATTTACAGAGAATTCTGGTGATGCAGGCAAGCATGAGTGTCATAAAATCGTATGTATGCACTGTGTGGTACACCCAGTCCTGGGCCCAGGAGTGAGTGGGATGGAGCTGTTAAGTTCATTATGATAACTGAACAGCTCCTAACATAATCCTAACAAGATCTCCTGAATAACATTTCTAAAACCTCTTAAAATGTGCCATCTTTATTCTTCGCCTGGTCAAAATCTTGGCTAAATTTCCAAAGCTAAACGTGGCAGCTCTGGTGTCATTTTGACTTGGGATCTGATAGTGATGACATGGTAACTTTTCCATGACACTTTATAAATTAGACATTTGCTCAGTGATTTGCTGATGTTCTCTTTTGTCATTACGAAGTCATTAATGGAAAAACAACTGTCATTCTTTTTCCTTAACAACATGTCATCTTACATAAAAATTACAAACTCT
>PVKN010015958.1:6996-18270 GCA_004027915.1 Capromys pilorides
GTAACTGGGAAGGACTACCTATTCTCTCTCTCTCTCTCTCTCTCTCTCTCTCTTTCTGTGTGTGTGTATGAAATATAAAGACAGATGATAGAGAAACTCTGGCATGAAACTGAGAAGGAGAATATACAGATGTTTGTAGATGTATTCTGATTTATTAAGATCTCAAGAGATGGACAACACTGCACTGACTACAGAGTATGTACTATGTTCAAATAGAAAAGTTTGGTTTTTACTCTATGGATATTTGCAGTGCAATAAAATATACAAAACATACAGCTGGCAAAGTTAAAATCTTCTACAAATGTAAACTGTGTTGAGAGGCGACCTAACGCAAAATGCTGTTCTGAGAGAGGTGGAGACTGCAGGAAGGATGATGGGAAAACATACCAAAATGTCAGGAAGCAGAAACCAGGAGGAACATTAGCCATGAGCATTAGCATTGGTAGAATGAAGCTATTTGTCAGAAGGGGCTTAGTGTAAGGTTGGGGGCTGGAGCTTCATGTGTGCAACAAAATACATACTAAACAGCTCCACGTGCTTTAGAGTGAGTGATCAAGGAGGGGAATGGGACATGCATAGAATACCAGTTCCCTTCTCTGTACAAGTGCCATTCAAAAATTTGCAAAGGCAGCCATAGACGTAAGTAATCAAACAAACCTTTTAAAAGCCTGCTGCTGTATTACACAGCGTGCTTAGTAAGAAATGCTAGGTTCAGTCCTGCACCTTCGTGGTACGTTGTGCCGCACAGCTCTTTCTCTCAAGATTCAGTTGGGCTCGCTGTTGTCAAAGAAGCCCCAGTAGAGAGCACACAGGGGGCTGTGATGTTCTTCCCAGTCAGTGATAAGTGGGGGCATGGTGTGACCCATCTCCCATCTGTGTCCGAAGTAAAGAGAAGCACGGAGCTCAGTGGGTATTATTGTATATGCCCTTTTCATTAGCATTCAGTTTTGGTCTGTTGCTTATGATGAGATAGGACAAGCATTTTCAGGGTACTCCATTAAATTTCCTCCTAACGCCTGAATCTCCTCACGATAGTGGGGAGATAAGATGCCCTTGTCCTCAATGTCCTTTTATTATTCACTCTAACCTGGTTCTCAAGTGTCTCTATTCACCCATTCTGAAGCCTTCTTTTCCTAATCTTTGTAGATTATTTCTCCATTTTTTGAAGACAGAGGTAGTTGGCTCTTAAATGTTTCCTGCAGTCCTTTCATTTCACTGAATTTTAAATATTTCAGCCAATTTGAAGAGTTCATAATGATGAATAAGATTAAGCTTGGAGCTTAACCTTTTGAAACTGGGTGACGCGTTAACTCGGCTGGAACGCTGGTTAATTTAACAGCAGGAGTTGAATTAACTTGTCACAGCTCTGCCATTGTTAAATTTCCTTCTCCTGATCCTTGTCCCAATCTTGCAGAGTGTGGTTGTCCTGGGACCAGGGCATGGGCTGGGGCAAAGCATACAGCGGAAATGAGAGAGGCAAGAAGGTGCGCCATATTAGGAGTTAGCTGGGTGGGTGGAAATGGCAAAGGTCGGGTCTGTTTCAGTTTGGGATCACTAGAAGTAAAGCGGCAAGGGAGGGGGAATGCTGAAGACTGAAAGGCACGTGAAGAAGTCACAGGCGAGCACGAGTGACAAACACAGAGAAGATGCGGGATTTGAGATAAGGCCCTGGTGAATTCCTAGGGATGCATTATATTCAGCATGTTAGAAAGTGTTATTACTGGCAATTTCATACAGAAATAATTTTAGCTGCTTAAAAACATCTCTCACATTAGGTAAGGATGCACATTTTAAACTGAGGGAATGATTTTCTTAAATGATCTCAAGAGAAAAGTTTCGCTGAATCTGGCTGAGCAGAAATGTTTATTTTATATATTTGTGGATCTTTGTCAAACATTTTGGCTTCATGCAATTTTGTCAGGAAGGTGGAAACAGTACAGAAGTAAAAGAGTTAGAAAAGGAGAGTACTTTAGGAGGCAGTGAGCCCAAGAGGGCAGAGGCTGAAAGGAGAACTTTCCTGTTGTCCAGGAAGGAACGCAAGGCAGGCACTTGTGGCAGACGGGAACAGAGAGCAGGGTGGAAGCACCGTATCAGGTGCGCTGGCAGAACTAGCTCGGCTTAGGCAAAGTAGCTGGCACCGCTGGGCTACAAGGCTCTGCCGTGTGGTGTTTACCCCTGAGTAACTCTCAGGTTTTCTTTTCGCTTTGGGCTGGGAAGCTCTATGCAGTGGAGTAAGCCAGCGGCCTGCAGGGCAGAGGCCAATGCAGGCAAAGTAGCCCGTCTGCTTCTTAGCACCAGCCACTTCCCGGGCCTTTAGTAGAGATCACCCCAGTGCCTGTCTCCGTTTCAGTTATCTCAGCAATGCCTTAGCACTGAAAGGACATTTCCTTTTTCTTTTATTTGTATGATTTTTGTTTCAGGGCTTATGTTGTTCCATGTATGCTCTAACAGGTTTTCAGTTTCCAAGGTAGTCGCCTGAAAATACTGTTGCTGTTTTGGAGCCTAACCAGTGCTCAGCAGAGGGATCTGAGATGGATTACCAAGGATTCCAGGGCCTTTTGTGTCTGTCCAAAATTACTTCAAGATATAGCTATCAGCGCTGGGCTGAAGCTAATGGATCAAGAGAGTGGAACAAGTAGGGGAAAGGTGAAAGGGACAGGCAGGAGACAGAAGACAAAAGGAAGTTTTCAAAAGTGCAGTGCGGGGGAAGGGACGGGAATGTCTTGTTTAGTTCCAGTACAGAAATTAAACTCTCAAGGCACATTATAGTTATTATTTCATCATCATCATTATTGCTAAGGATCTAACCCGGGGCCTTGTGTAGGTTAGAGTAAATGCTTTGCCAGAGAGCCACACTCACCAGCTAACTAAGGCTTTTTAAAATTACCAATCAGTGTCACAAAGGGACGTAATGTTTTAGATCCAGACAGTTTGCTAAAAGGCAATGCACTGAAAAGTAACCAGATTAGAAAAAAAAATTGATAATTTAGTGCCAAGACAGTAATGGCCTCCTATACTACACTTCCTAGACACGATGCTTATGTTTCACACATTCTGAGCAGAGCTATCAATATTTGTGAAAGGTGAGCAAAATTGAGGATCGATATTTGCATAGTAGCTCATGCAGTCGTGTGAACTAAGTAAGATTCTTTGTCAACAGATATAAAGTTTTAAAAGTTAATTCACCACTCAAAAAAGTATATAAATGTCAAAATAAAAATAATTTTTAGTGTGAATTGAGTAAACTTTGTTTTCTAGCATAAGGATTTAGCTTTTCAAATTCTAAAAGCAGGATCTGATTCACTGATTTCAGGGGAAAGCCTACGTAGACACTGCATCTTTCAGAATAGTGTTCCTCAATGTTGTTTGACATAGCTCAAGTTTGATTTCACTTAGCATTTTGGTTAGATAGTGAAAATGCAATGAAAATCTTTAAAGTAGAAAAAAAGATTACAGGCAAAGAATTTCCTGTGATCTACCATTTCTACTTTCTCAAATGAATAAGATAGTGATTTTTCAAACTATGTTCTATAGAATAAGATATAAAATGGAACCCCATGAACGAAACTGGTTCCAAGAGTTTCTTTCTACTTTCTGAATCTTCGGGGTGTAGTAAGGAACTACTCAAAGGCACTGATCATGAAATTATTTCTTTTCAAAATACTAATCCTTCCCATTTCACACAGAGTAGTAATTCTTTCCTTGAGTTTTCATGATAGTATTCAGAAACAACATTGATCTATGGCCTTTTATTTCATTTTGATTTTTATTATTACATGTTTGTAGTACATAAGGATCACCTCCATCTTCGGGGTTGGTTGGTGTCACCACACATCTAATGATTTTCTTTCTTTTTTTTTTCTTCATCTTTATGTATTTGGTACAGGGTCTCACTGTGCAGCTTGTACTTGTAGTGGTCCTCCTGTTTTCAGCCCCCCTCCCCCCCAGTGCAGGGATTACAGCTGTGCATCACCATGCCCACACTTGGTGGCTGGCTCAGTGTGCTCTGGGAGCAGGGCCAGCATGGAATGTGGGACTGGGGATCGAACCCTGCTCCCTACGCTTGCCTAAGCAGGTACTTAGTCCACTGACCTATCATGCTGGGCCTACATCTAATGATTTCACTCATCCTCTTCTGCTGCCTTCTTTCCCAGCTCCCTCTGTCTTTTAGCCACCTTCCCTTTTTGCAAAAGATGCATCTCCCTGTTTCCTAGTCTCTTGTATTTTACCTCAGGTTTTTTTGTATATGAGGAATCATGATATTTTAGATTGTGTGCTTGATTTATTTTGCTTAACATTATGTTAACATTTACCTGTTGTGGAACCAGGAGAGATTTTGACAACCCTAGTCTCACCAGTGATTTGGTGCTATAGGTTGCTTGTGAGACAGACAGAACTATTTATATCAGGCTAGCTTGGGCAAATCCTTAGCTCCTATTGACTTTTATTTACCGTACCTAGTGTCCCAGAAACTTCATGTGCACGAGCTAAGGTGGTGACATGGAATTGCTACAAAGAAAGCCAAGCTCCCAGGTCTCCAGGTTTCTGGTCTACATTGGAACTGTGGAGAAGGAGAGGGAGCAGGCTGCTCTGCCCCTCTAGAAAGGATGTCTGAACTCCCAGTCAAATGGCCATCCAGGTACCTTGGTGTACTTTATGTGCCTGTAATTTCCATTAGGACTTTAGACCGTCATCTCTCAGCATATTTTCATTCATTGTTTTTAGCTACAATCAGGGCTGTAATAGGGGAGCAATTCGAGGGAGTGAGTGTGCAGATAAAATATGTAGACCCTGGCACTGGTGAGGTCTACTTAGCCACACCTCATATTTCAGTTCCCAGAAATGCGACTGGGGCTTGACGTAAGTACTCCCTGTTGTGTTGTTGCTTCGGGCTCAGCAGCCCTTGGTGAAGCCTGGAGAATAAGGACTGCAGGGGTGAGTGCTGTGGAAACAGCAGTGCTAGAAAGGGTGTCTACAAGCACCCGAGAGAGCCCTTGCTTTTTAACAGATGTTTTCTTGACGTTACTCTTAAATTCCACTTGATTTCCTTTTCCTGCCATCCACATTAGTCCAGTTTCTGCTTTACAAGCCTCCTTCCCAGGCATCAGCAAACCTAAGGAAACCAGCACGGTGGGGATTTTAGGGCCACACGCAGGGGACTGCTTTCTTGGGAAGTAGTGTTACTGAATGACATTCAGACTCTCTTGGCAGGGCCCCGGCTGATCAACAATTTCCAGGAGTCCCTTCCAAAGCAAAACCCAAGGAATGCCACCAAGCTAGTTAGAAAGAGCACCCTGACAGGAAGATTCCAGGGCAGTCAGGAGATAAATTGTAACATTTGGTTATATTACTACGTGCTAAGGCTCGTTCTTGACAGGAGACATTTGGTTTCCATTTTAAGGCTGTGGAGGGCTTTAACCAAGCATAGAGATGTGAGTGTGAGGAATGAGTGTTTCAAACAGCTACATTAAGAAATTGCACTTGTCAAATCTACCCTTGTGGTTTTGAGGATAAGAGACAGTCGTCCAGGTATATACTAAAAGGTTCCATTAGCCAACTATTTTAAATGCTGTTACCCTGGTAAAGTCTCCCCTAGCAAAAGGGAAATAGGTATGATTTCTAAACTGTCTTCTTTAGTTTTCTGTCAGCAAAATCTCTCATCTTTCAATTTAACATAGTTATATTTTTCTTAGCTTATTTTTAAAGTAGTAAATAATAAGCATAGGTCATTGCCACAGGATTAACTAAGAGTTCCAAAAGTTTCTTAATTTTTAAAACAGGCATAAATGTTTTCTCACTACTTTTCCAGCAAAAAGCTAAATATGAGATGTCTTATTAAGTATTTCTAGGTGATGAAAAAGCTCAAAATGTACTTTTCCCCTCTGCGTTGGGCATCTACAGAGTTACTGACGTCACTGTCAAGCAGGCCATGTGTTGGTAGCTGCCTGTGGAAAGCAGAATGGTCGGGAGAAGGAAAAGGAAACTGAATGAACTTCATTTATATCCTTTTTGTAAACTAGAAAACTCATGACCAGACTCAAGTGGCCTGATTAGACCATTAGTGGTCAAGGCAGACTTGGAAGCGAGCTCTAACAGAGATGTTCATTGCATGTTCTCCAACACAAGACTGTGTCCTAGTCAGTGGCGAAAAATAAAAAGAAAGAGCTATCAGATTACTTGTTTTCAGCTTCAGCAATTTTATCTGTAGAATGGAGATAATTTTACATGATTCAAGTATTTCAAATCTGCTGTAAGCACAGGAGATAGTCAATATAAATAAACGAGAACCGTAGACTCCTTGTTAATGGTATTCATCATTATCATCTTCATATGCAATCAGAATGCAAAGTTACTTGTAGAATTAGTTGATCTCAGAACGGTTTTAAAAAGGATGAGATTAATATTGATTAGCACTTTGAAAGGACAGACTTGACACAGAAGGGGAAGGATCATTGAAGCTTAGGGAACATGCTATGCCATAATGTGGAGGCAAGATGATTTTAATTTAAATTTGTGTAGATTTGTAAGCAGAACTCCTTAACTAGCACCAAGAAATGGATAGACATGTGTTTGGCTAGGGTGATGGTGGTGAATACATGCTTAGTTCGCTTATTTAACAAACATTTAATGAGTGCCACTTTATGCCGAGCAAAATACTAATCACTGAATCTATGATTTATAAACTATGATTTCTGAATTCAAGGAGTTCACAGTTTAATGAGGTATCAACTAATGAACAAGTACTCTCCAAGTGCAAAGAGTTCTAAAATGAAGTTGTGTACAAGGTACAGTGGTGGCAATGAACAAGAAGCTAACTTTCTTGGCTGAGAAAATCTTTTTCTAGAGGATGCTGCTGAAAACAGCACTTTCCTTTGGAAGCGTAGATTGAATTTCAAAGGATTTATGGCCCAACAGCTGAACCAGAGAATTGAAGTTACAGGATCAAAATGCTTGACAAAGAAATTCCTTTACCTATAGAATAGAGTGGAAGGTGGGAGGCAGCAATATCTGAAAAATGCTATTCTACATCGAATAGGTATGGGATAAGGTCTCACCATGCATGGATTTGGAAGAATTAATGGATGATGGGTCAAAGGAGAGACATGGTTACCTAATTAATTTGCAGTACCTTCAGGATTAAACCCAGGTTCTTCACACTACGTCCCCAACAAGTTTTACTTTTTTAAAAAAATTAAAATCAGATCTTTCTAAATCACTAAATTGCCCAGGTTGGCCTCCTACTTGTAATCCTCCTGCTTTAGCCTCTCAGAATGCTGAGATCATTGGTGTACAGCGCCACACCCACTGTTTGAATATAGCAGAGGATGTTGTGCCTTTGATATACACCCAGAAAGATGAGGAGCTATGGAAAAGGTCAGTGTGAGTGAATGTATTATTCCTGGCATAGAGAATTCCAAGGTATAGAGCAAAGGGACTGAAAGGGACAACTGGATAGTGTATAAACATTTTCTGATCTGAGTCTACTTCATTGTGCATGGTGTCCACAACGGTATTATCCACAATAGTGCAATGAATGAATCTGAAAACTATAGAAATTACTTTTTTGTTTTTGAATGTGTCAAGAGAAGGGAAGTCAAAACAATATCATTTCATCCCAAATGCAATATGCAAACCCATTTACTTTGGAGCTCGAAGTCACTTCAGGTCTATTCCCTGTTCTACGTTCCTTGATTACAATCAGTAAGTGAATTAACCTGCCTTGTGAGCGAGACCTTCAAAATTGTGTATTTCTTTGTTTCTTTAAGTATGAACATGTGAAACCACTATACAGTTGTTTTAATTAAATCCAGAAAAGTGCTTTATCTTTAGTCAGCCACAACAGTCATGGTTATTGTCACTGAATTCCTGATAGTTCAGATTTTATAGCTCTAGCTTGGTGTGTACTACTATGTTCAAATCTTATTTTTTGAATGCAGAAAAGCATATTGTATTTACTTTTCAGTGCTGTGCAAATTTTGTTTGCCTCCACATATTATGGTAATTAATGTATCATTTCTTAAATCCCATGATATTTACCAAGAAAAATATTGCTAAAATGAAATGAAGGGAAAACTCAGGTGAATAAGTGAAGATCTGAAGTCCTACATTAAAAAAAAGAAACCTTGAAGTCTTACACTTGTTTTATCTAGTAAAGTAATACGGCATGCACAAAAGATTTTAACTTTTGTTTAATGGAGCCATCAGTCTTGCTATGAGTAATTTCAAGTCATATGAAAATTTAAAATTTTGCAATCAAAAGCACATTCCAAGGAATATATGGGACGTTTTAGAATATAGGCCAATAAGACTGTCATTTGGTTAGTATGGCAATGTTATAAAAAAATCAGACTATTGCCAGTTGTGGTGGTGCAAGCCTGTAATCCTAGCACTGAATAGTAGGTCCCGCTGTTTCAAAACACCGAATCACAAACAAAAACAAATGACACTGTAGGAAGTTATCAGAGACACTCAAATTTCTTACTAATGAATAGAGATTGCACAGAGATATTTCCAAACTTCACAAGGACGTAGAGGTACAGTATAGCTTACTGATCAAAAGCATAGGTTTAGCAACAAATTTAGGATTTATCATAGATTTATTCTTCTTAAGATATTTTGGAATTTTGTGTGAGTTGTCTTAATTTGATTCCTTTTTTTAAAATTAGTACATGCCAGCAACTTTGAGACCATTGCATCATGTGAGTTGTCTTTGTAGACTGGGTCCTTCATCCTTAGATAGTGATGCAGATGAAACAAAAATAGGTGGGAGATGTTTTTGCTAAGTGGTGTGGTGACTGACAGAGTGAATGATTAGTAAATGCAGTAGTAGCATTAAGATCCTCTATTTCTGGGTGTTGGCAAGATAGCTCAGCAGTCTAAAGTGACTGCTTAGGCAAGCTTAGGCAATCACAGGGACCGTGGTTCAATCCCGGGCACCACATGCCCCCAGGGCAGGTTGAGCCGTCCATAATATAAATAAATAAAGTTTGTTTAAAAAAAATCACCTATTTCTTTCCCCTGATTGTAATTGTGTGAGTTCAATACAAATAAAGCATTTCAGGTTTTCCTGGGCAGGAGGTTTAGGCCCTTCTCTCTCCTTCTTTTTTTGTACATCATAACCTGAATATTGCCTTTGGCAAGCTTGACTCAGCACTGCCCACTCCTCAGACTCCACAGGACCTCTTCAGAGCAGATCCCGGGAGCTCACCTGCGCTGTAGTGCACCGCTTGCTGAGGGCAGGCCTACTTACAAGGAGGAGCCCATTGTCATGAGGGGCTCCTGGGGCACTGGGCACTGAGGCTTTCTTCAGCCTCCATTGCTTTCTTTGTGTTTTAGCTCCTTGAACAACAGGGAACAAGTATAAATTCACAGCTCTGATTCTGATAGGAGGCTTGTGACTTTCTCTCTCTATGACTGAAATTAAGATTTTGCTTCCCACGCAGAAGTTCCCAACACACAGCCTGTTAATTGGGTCTCTCCAGTATGCTTATTTCTGGTGATAAAATAGATCCTTTCTAGAATTAGGGTGACCGTTAACCAAACAAGTGTCTTGGTCCATTTCAGAATTCCAACCACATAGGTGGAGAAATCTTCCTTTTCCTCAGCACAAGCTTTGCCTGAGGCTGATTGGTCAATACCCAGTGTTGACAGGCAGTGTAGGGTGAGACGTTGATATGGGTCACTGTCCCTTGTAGAGCTGTTGGGACCAGCTGTGTGGAGCTATCGTGTCCAGTGATCCCAGTGACTTGATATCTCTCCATTTGTACTACGGGGAGGACAGATGTGCTAGAACAGTGACAGCTGTATTACCACCTGATCTCTTGTCAGACTTGTGAACTTGGAATACTGGAGGCTGGAGTAGAATCCCTGCAGAGATGCTTGGAAGAGGTGTGAGTTGCCAGGTCCTGATCTGAAGGGACCTGTATTTGCTGAAACTGGGAACCAGTTTGTAAAACTGGTTATTCAGTGGCATTCAGGATTGATTCAGCATCTCCTTGTGATTTAAATCAGAAGAGCAGAGAATTGTAGCATCTTCTGCTCAGAATTGGTCATTTTGTCACCACATGATGTAGAGTACATCATAGATCAAAACTTAAAACCTATGATGATAATGACAAAGTGAGTTTTTGTTGCTCTTAGGGTTAGTGAGTCACTCCCGCTCCCCAAGAATTCAGCTCAGATCTAAGGAAGAAAACAGCTCTTGTTTCATTGTAATCTCTTAGATTTACATTTCTTTTCTCTGAGGAATGGAAAATGTAATAATGATATAGCCGTCATTTGAAATTAATTTCAAAAGCCTACTGAGTTTACCACTTAAGATCAAAACCTACATTTTTCTGACATTCTTTTGATGCTAATTACCATTGCAGTTTAATGTTTAATTGACTTTTTCTGGGGTAGGCTATATATATATATATATATATATATATATATATATATATATATTATACACACAAAGAATATTACAGAACTTAAATACAGATACAGATATATATCTGTCTCTCTGCCTTTCTCTGTCTCTGTCTGTCTGTCTGTCTGTCTCTCTCTCTCTATACGCACACACACACATACACACACACACAGACATATATATATATATATATATATGTCTGTGTGTGTGTGTGTTTGCATGTGCTCTCTCTGTATATGTGTGTGTGGTGTTATGAATATGCTGTTTTCATACAGTAATAAAATAACTGAGTTTTAAAAAAAGTTAGTTTGTTATAACAAAACAAAGGTAATACACAAAAGAATCCATAATGGAAACTAGCAGGAAGATGAGAAAAAATTTGGTGCAAGAAAAATTTTTATTTGGTCCATGCTGTGACTCTGTGTAGCCTTCCCTGAAATGTGGAAGCAGAAGCTGTTCTCCCAGCTTTCTCGCTCTGTCTTGTTTTTCTTCACATTTTATAAAACTGCAATTTTATTGCTAGATAATATGGTAAAAAGATTCATTGTAAGGGTTATCTAACAACGTTGGTGGTGTTGATGAATAGTTGCAATTAATACATTCCCTTAATTAGTCTGATACCCAGAAGATGCACCTGGCAGGTCATTTTAATACTACAATTGATTTATAGCTGCTAGAAATGATTTTACCAGCTATCTTCAGAGAGTACAATTAGAGTGGATTTCATTTTTTTATGCATTTTCACTGAGGAATAAACATAAAAGGTCTATGTAATTCTGAACAAAGCAGCTATAATGTACTAATGGTTTATGG
This sequence comes from Capromys pilorides, assembly GCA_004027915.1. Lineage (NCBI taxonomy): Eukaryota > Metazoa > Chordata > Mammalia > Rodentia > Capromyidae > Capromys > Capromys pilorides. The sequence goes on from PVKN010015958.1 coordinate 18,221, forward strand.
ATTTTATTAATATTCAGCTAACATTAGAAGCAATTTTAGGAGAGAGTAAC